>SJXQ01005969.1:573271-665784 GCA_006408695.1 Aepyceros melampus | reverse complement strand
TTGGTGCTGGCAACCACATGCACTCTTTGCTGGAAGGGAAAGTATTCACTTCCTTCTCAGAGAGGAACCTGAGCTAATGAGCAAGGGTTTGCCAAGGCACTGTCCCACTATTTGTTATCTTCTAGCATGGACAAGCAGCTGCCTTCCTGTGTCGTTGAACCTAGAGGAAAGAAGAAAGAGCCTTTCCCCTGCAAGAAGGAGAAGATGGAGGCCCTTGAACATTGAGGAAGCAGGGCTCCGAGGACAGCCTGGTGGTGACCAGTGAACTAGTGTCAACGGGATGACTGCCCTTCAAAAGCCTTTCCCGCAGTGATGGCTTTCCAGGGCTGAGATGATCCCCAGGAGCCTGGGGAAGCTCTGAGAGCCCTCCTATTTGCATGCAGTTCAGAGAAGTGAGCTGTTTAAAGGCAGAGATTTTAGCTGCACTGGGAGCTTTGGCCTTTTCATGGAAGAGACCCAAGAGACTGGCTGTCAAAACAGAAGTCTCTTGCTGAAACTACCTTAGCTGAGAAAGCTTGGGTAGTCAGGAGGGGCTGGAGGCAGGAGAGGGGGAGAGGAGGGAGGGTCAGCTCCCCACCACCAGAGTCTGGGGAACATGCAGAAAGAAGGACAGGGGACTGAGGCACACAGGGAAAGAACAGACGAGTGGCTGTGTGTGTCTCCAAATGCATTTCCCCTTGGACAGGGTGTTGTGGCGACGAGTGCTTTTAAAAATTCATTAATTCAGTTCACAAATACGAAAGCAGGTTTCTCTGCTTTTCCTCTGATTGCATCTTCTTGGTTCCCTGTTCTACCTGATTCTTTCCAACGTGATTCCCACTGAGAGACTGACATGGAGGAGCGGGGCTGAGAAACTGTATGGCATTCTGCAGTTCTTTGCGCTCTTTCCTTTTTAAAAATCGTGTCAAAGCTCCTTTCCTTCAGTAATCCTTGCTATCCCCTCAGGAGCTGAGTTAAGATTTAATTGTGAAATTTGCATAGTAACTCAGCAAATAAATTCTGCCGTCTCTCATAGACCTTTCACTGCAGAGGCCATTTTGGTTATAAATCACTTATTTCAAGATCTCAACTGCATCAGCACTTTATACCTCCAAGGAAAGTGATAAGGGGGGTGGAAATCCAGTGGCATGCAGAGTTAGTATTTGGCTTTTATATCTCTGTGTAGAGCCGGGTGGAGGGAGAGGCAGGACTGAAAGTGACAACAAGTGCTCTTCCTATCTGTTGTTTCTTCAATAAGAAGCTTTGTGGTGACAGCTTGGAGTTCAGACCACTCCCAGAAAACCTCACACATCTCTTCCTCTCTCAGAACACGCATTCATTATTCAGTTGCTAAGTTGTGTCTGACTCTTTGTAACCCCATGGACTGCAGCACACCAAGCCTCCCTATCTTCACTATCTCCCAAAGTTCGCTCAAACTCATGTCCATGAAGTTGGTGATGCCATCCAACCATCTCATCCTCTGTTGTCCCCTTCTCCTCCTGCCTTCAATCTTTCCCAGCATCAGGGTCTTTTCCAGTGAGTTAGCTCTTCACATCAGGTGGCCAAAGTATTGGAGTTTCAGCTTCAGCATCAGTCCTTCCAATGAATATTCAAGAATGATTTCCTTTAGGATTGACAGGTTTGATTTCCTTGTGGTCCAAGGGACTCCCAAGTCTTCTCTGGTACCACATGTGCTAAGAAATCCAAAAGAGCAAGCAGAAGTTGAAAGTGGGTGTGATGATGCACACAGTAATTCCCAACTACTAGACAGACGCTCATAGTAAAACATGTGGGGAAGAAGTCTGGCAAACAATGGTCCAAGGAGAGGTGTACTCCTATGGAAACATCAAGGATCCAGAAGATGGTGTGTCCACAACCTAATTCAAGGCCACCTAGAGGGCTTGGGCCCCATTTTGAGACTCGACTCAGAAAAAAAGTTTTGTTTTGTTTTCTTTCCTCTTCCCCAGGCTGAGGTTCAGCTCAGTTCAGTTCAGTTCAGTCGCTCAGTCATGTCCGACTCTTTGCGACCCATGAATCGCAGCATGCCAGGCCTCCCTGTCCATCACCAACTCCCGAGTTCACCCAGACTCACGTCCGTTGAGTCAGTGATGCCATCCAGCCATCTCATCCTCTGTCGTCCCCTTCTCCTCCTGCCCCCAATCCCTCCCAGCATCAGGGTCTTTTCCAGTGAGTCAACTCTTCGCATGAGGTGGCCAAAGTACTGGAGCTTCAGTTTGAGCATCATTCCTTCCAAAGAAATCCCAGGGTTGATCTCCTTCAGAATGGACTGGTTGGATCTCCTTGCAGTCCAAGGGACTCTCAAGAGTCTTCTCCAACACCACAGTTCAAAAGCATCAATTCTTCGGCGCTCAGCCTTCTTCACAGTCCAATGACTCTCAAATCTGAGCCATTCCAGAATGTTGTCAATTTGGTCATTTGGTTAAATCGAGTAAAAATGATTTCACCAAGTCCCAGAGAACTAACTTTTTTCTATAATATCTTTGGTGGTGGTGGCAGTGGTTTAGTTGCTGAGTTGTGTTCAATTCTTGCGACCCTATGGACTGTTGCCTGACAGGCTCCTCTGTCCTTGGGATTTCCCAGACAAGAATACTGGAGTGCCATTTCCTTCTTCTGAGGATCATCCTGACCCAGAGATAAAACCTGCTTTGCAGGCAGATTCTTTACTGACCAAGGGAAGCCACAGGGGAAGCCCCTGTTTTATTTTAACATTATCACTAGCTTCACGTTTCTAGGTTGGGTCTAATATGAGTATAATTTAGACCATAAAGGTCTAAATTAGACCTTTGGTCTAAAGAACAAAGCGTGTTGCATGGCTTTGATGACAGAAGAAAGAAAGAAGTATCACAGGAAACCAAGGAAGAATACAAGTGTAAAGAAAGGGAGGCTAAAGTATATTTGATGATTTACCCAGGTATCCAGAATCTCTGTCTGGAAACACATCAAAGTGTAAGTGATACTGAGTAGAAGGCTGTGTCTGACCTACACGGCATCTCTGTCTCTAAAAATTTGGAGGTCTCCAGGAGGGAAACCCTAGTAACCCCGAGTAACAACCTATTTCTCTGGACAATCAGTGGTTAGCTGGTAATGAACCAAGGCTTGAGAGTTAGTTTTAAAGAATCTTGTCACTCTTTAAGAAAAAGGTTATAAAGAACAAACAAGAAATTTTATGCAGATAACTTGCATTCACCTAAAAATTTGAAGATTGATGATCAAACGCAAGCCCTGCAGTCATATTTCCTTCAAACAACTGATTTCAGTCCCTTATTTATTCTGAAGCTGATCAAAACATAGTGTCCTAATTTTCAAGTTATGCTTGTCAGCCCCGGGAGATCAGTGAAAATTTGAATTCCACAGATGAATCAACAAGTCAGTATCTCTACCCGAGGCTTATCTCCTCACTGATAGATGCCAAATGGTCCTTCAACACCAGAGTTTCCTTTACTTCCCTTTTACACATCTTCCATTTGAATCAGTGTAAGTTTCTGGAATTCAGTTTGAGCTGCTTTTCTTCTCCCGACTCTATGACTAAATCAATAATAATTTTTCCTCAAGAAAATGTTATCACAAAAAATCATTGTGAATACAATATAGCTATTAGCTAAATAAACAATACCTATTCGAAACCAACATCAGGCTTATAAGTGAAACACTAGTAATAATTAAATTTAAATCAGATATAAGAAAATGCACCTATTCTAATCTATTAGTCGTCACTGTTTTGGAAATTCTGATAATGTAATGAAACCCAAAAAAAAGGTATAAGCTTAAATAGCAGGAGGCATTATTTATAAGTTATAAGATTGTATGCTTAGAAACTCAAAATATTTCATCAAAGATCTATAAGAATTAGCACCAAGAAAATGAGAAAGTGAGATTTTTAAAAAATATTTCATTTACTTTAGCAATAAAGGTAAAATTTCCAGGAAAAGAAGGAGAAACAAAAATAGGCTAGAGTAGCGGAGAGAACTTCCTTGCAAAAACCTGGAACATCAGAAAATCCAACCATGACTTTTCTTACCCTTCACTCCTTTTCTTGCAAGTAGATGCCTGGCAGTCATTGAAAACCACCACCCTTCTATAAAATTACGACTGTTCATTAACTGAAAAAGGAAACATATGGGTGCTGTTGTTTGCAAACCACATTCACTTATCTCAGTGGTCTCAAAGGTTTATCACTGCCTCCGTATTTCACATGAAGCTGCTAGTCCACGTACAGGACCAGACTTGCAGTAAACTTGCAGCTGCTCAATATAATACACGAACAGGTAACTTAGAAAAAAATGGAGCATGTAAGATAAAGATGATAAGTCCCACAGAACATCACAAGAAGGACTTTAAAGGAACAATAGCCTCTAATTAAATCCTCAAAGAAATTAAGAAGATATGAATTTAAAAAACAAGAAGAGGACGGCATTACAGAAAATATAATAGGAAAACAAGAACGATTTCTTGTCAAGAAAAATAGTTTGATCAAACAGAGAATCTCATAGGATGTCTAGAAGATAAAAGAATTCTCACACAAAAGAAAATTAAAAGAGAAATGAAAAATATATGAAGTAAAAGGTAAGTGACAGAGTTGATTACTTCAGGAGGTAAAGTATCTGACTAGAGGAATTTCAGAGAGAGAACACAGAGAGCAGAAGGGAGGACATTAAAGCAATGATATAATAAAGATTTCTCAGAGCTGCGGAAAGGCAGGATTGGCCAGGATGAAAAGGTCCATGGAGAATCCTGAACGTAATGAATGTCAATACATTCAACATGTGGTCTCATCACAACACCAGAACTGAAGAGATCATTCCAAGAGCTTCCAGAGGACAACAATCAGGTCATGGGCACGGAAGTCAGACCAGTGTCTGCTGCCCCACCGGGAACACGGTGTGCGCGAGTGCCATGGAGCTCAGCTGATGATGTGCTGAAAGAGGTGTGCTGCTGCTGCTTAGCCACTTCAGTCATGTCTGATTCTTTGCAGCCTCTTGGACTGCAGCCCCCCAGGACCTTCTGTCCGTGGGATTCTCTAAGTAACAATCCTGGAGTGGGTCGCCATATCCTTCTCCAGGGGATCTTCCCAATGCAGAGATCGAACACAGGTCTCCTACATTGCAGGCAGATTTTTTTTTTTTTACCTCTGAGCCACCAGAGAAACCCAAAATGAATTATCAGTTCAGTTCAGTTCATTTCAGTCATTCAGTTGTGTCCAACTCTTTGCGACCCTATGAATCGCAGCATGCCAGGCCTCCCTGTCCATCACCAACTCCTGGAGTTCACTCAGACTCACGTCCATCAAGTCAGTGATGCCATCCAGCCATCTCATCCTCTGTTATCCCCTTCTCCTCCTGCCCCCAATCCCTCCCAGCATCAGAGTCTTTTCCAATGAGTCAACTCTTCACCTGAGGTGGCCAAAGTACTGGAGTTTCAGCTTTAGCGTCATTCCTTCCAAAGAAATCCCAGGGCTGATCTCCTTCAGAATGGACTGGTTGGATCTCCTGGCAGTCCAAGGGACTCTCAAGAGTCTTCTCCAACACCACAGTTCAAAAGCATCAATTCTTCGGTGCTCTGCCTTCTTCACAGTCCAACTCTCACATTCATACATGGCCACAGGAAAAACCATAGCCTTGACTAGACGGACATTGCTGCTGCTGCTGCTGCTGCTGCTAAGTTGCTTCAGTCGTGTCCGACTCTGTGCGACCCCAGAGACGGCAGCCCACCAGGCTCCCCCGTCCCTGGGATTCTCCAGGCAAGAACGCTGGAGTGGGTTGCCATTTCCTTCTCCAACGCATGAAAGTGAAAAGTGAAAGTGAAGTTGCTCAGTTGTGTCCAACTCTTCTAGACCCCATGGACTGCCGCCTACCAGGTCCCTCCATCCATGGGATTTTCCAGGCAAGAGAGTTGGCAAAGTAATATCTCTTTATTTTCAATCAAATTCTAAGCCCAGGCAGTCACCCCTCTACCTTGATAACAGACTGAAGAGATGAGCTTAGAAAAGGGTGAAACAGTGTTGTCTAGACTTCAGGCACATTTTGGGCCAGGGTTGAAAGCCACCTTAGATGTGGAGTTTGATACAAGTATACCATGGGATATTACTCAGCCATCAAAAATGAAATAATGCCCTTTGCAGCAATATGGATGGATGGGCCTAGAGTGATCATACTGAGTGAAGTAAGTCAGATAGAAAAAGACAAGTATCATATCACTTAGTGCAGAATAGAAAAGAATGATACAAATGAACTTATTTATAAAACAAAAGCAGGCTCACAGACATCAAAAACAAACTTATGATTTTCAAAGGGGAAAGGTGGGGGAAGCTGGATAAATTAGGAGTTTGAGAGTAACATATACATACTACTATATATAAAATAAATAAGCAATATATATATATATATATATATAATAATCCCTGTATAGCACAGGGAACTTTGCTCAATATTCTGCACTAACTTACATGGGAAAATAACCTGAAAAAGAATGGATATATATTTATGTATAACTGAATCACTTAGCTATACACTTGAAACTACACAATATTGCATATCAGCTATACTCCAATATAAATTAAAATTAAATTAAGAACAAGAAATGGGGTTTGAGTGAGAAGCTGCATTTCAGCAATGAGATCCCAGCTCCTTTCCTGATGGCTCCAAGGATACTGACAAAGAAACTTACATTCTATGGGCAGAAAAGTAGAGGATTCCTCTCCAAGGAAAATAATGAGCCCAGAGGAAGAAATATAAACTAACATTTAAGGCACTCCTAACAGAAGGGCTGGTTCTCCACCCCTTCTCTGGTCTGAAGATCACTATCAGCAATCCCACACTTTCAGAGCTCTTACCTTTACAGATGAACTACCTTCACTCATTGTGTAATGGAAGCTGCACCATGAGAGAAAGACAAAGAGGCAGAAGCAAACACGTTGGAAGATTTTGTATCAATTGTTGAATAGTTGTTCAGTCGCTGTGCCCAACTCTTTGTGACCCCATGGAATGCAGCCCGCCAGGTTCCTCTGCCCTTCACTGTCTCCCTGCCTTTTGCTCAAATTCATGTTCACTGAGTCGGTCATACTATCCAACCATCTCATCGTCCACTGCCTCCTTTTCCTCTGCTTTCAATTTTTCCCAGAGCAGGGTCTTTTCCAATGAGTCCACTCTTCACATCAGGTGGCCAAAGATTGGAGTTTCAGCTTCGGCATCAGTCCTTCCAATGAATATTCAGGGTTGATTTCTTTTCGGAAAGACTTGCTTGCATCCATAGGCACGATCACAGAAGACAGAAGTGGGGAAAAAAAGCACTTGCAAAGATATTCTCAAATCCATAAAATAAGAACAGTAAATTATAAAAATAATACTCATTGAATAAGAAAGAGGCCTTAGAAATGAAAGTATGATAGTGGAAATTTAGTAAACATATTGATGGAAGGTATGAAAAACAAGCTTAGAAAACCTCTCAGAAAGTAGAATAAAAAGTCAAAGAGATGACCCACATAAAACAACATAAAATTACAAGATCCATGTAGAGTGTCCAGTATCCAAATCTTAGGAATTTCAGAAAGGATACAGAAAAAAGGAGGGGAGATATAATAAAACATCTTGGATATTAGTTTTCATCTTGAGAAATACTATAAAGTGTCCAGCCAGTTAAATAAAAATAGCCTTACCAATTCAAGCCATTTTGACATTATTTAGAAGTATACACCAGGAGGAAAAAACATGTCAGAAATTTTCAGAAAATAAAAAGAAAAAACAGTCCACACATAAAGGGGTCAGGAGTATGAAGAGTAATTGACTTTTTAGAAGTCACACTGGAAGCTGGCAGACACTGAAATAGTTCTTCAAAGTCCTTAGAATTCTAACCTAGAATTCTAAGTGAGTCAAATTATTAATCAAGTTTGAGTACAGAATGACAATATTTTCAGTTGCTACAAACACACCCATAGGACCTAAGCAAGCATCTAGAATCTGTGCTTCTTCAAACCAAGAAGTACCTAAAAGAGAGCTAGATAGAGGTTTCAGTGAACAGTGGAGGAAGCAGAGGAAATTTCCAGGATGAAGGTCTGTGGATGCTTCGAGAAGAAGCTGTACGCCGGGCCCAGTGAACCATCCATCCACACAGAGACAGGAAGACGTTCTGAGATAAATAATTGAACAGCGAGATTCCCTGAGGTATTGGGAAGAGCTTACAGTTGTGTGATTATTAATGAGAAGTTTACAGAAAAATAAGTGAAACAAATATAAAATCAGAGGGAATAAGTAACTCCAAGGGAAGCAGAAATTTACCAGAAAAGTTGACTTCATGTGGCTGAATGGTGAGCAAGGTTTTATCTGAACCCTGGTCTCTTCTGGAGCTAGTCCTAAGTTGTAAATATGAGTGAATTTTTTAAAAGATGCAGGCTTGGGGAGAATGGGAGTAGATGCCATACAGGAACTGCACAGACTTCAAGTAGAGGAGGATGACTTCAGCGCTCAGGAGCACAGAGGTGAAGGACCTGGTTGGTCCTTTGATAAAAATAGAGAGAAGAGCCACTTATGCTGAGGCAGTGGTAGGGGCTGCTAAACATTTTTGCCTCATTTGCAAACTGAGTGACTATAAATTAAGAATGTTGACTAGGTAAATACATGGGAAAATGTTAAGGCTTTCCTCAGAACCACAGATTTCTATTATGAATGGGAGTCATTGATTAAGTGATGTCAAAGGGCAAAAATAAATAAATTAATTAAATTAAAACTATTCATATCTTCTTAAGTCAGATTTGGATGTTAAACATTATTTACTGAATTTATAAAGCCCCAGCGTTTTGCATAAAGAACAAACTAAGCAAACAAACAAATGCATTTTGACAGAAAGCATCTTGGACTGATGTTGGGGAAAAGAAAACACCCAAAATAACTCAAATCTGCTCAGCTAACTAATGTGGCGCCAGGCCTACTTGCATATTTCTTGAGGAGGACAATTCTTTTAGAAGGAATTTTCATCCCAGACCCTGGAATAAATTAAAAGTAGAAAGGCCGGATCGGAATGCATGCAAATTCGGGGTGCACCTCTGATTATGAAAGTGAGATTGGTTGACTTAAGCAATTCTGCTTTAATATTTCACTAATTAGGTAGGGGACAGCTCTGATTGTGATGAGATTGTCCCAGTCTATCTCAGATTTCCTAGGAGGCACATTAATTAAAGCAATTCTCCTTCCTCATGAACTGAAACTTTACGGAGGCCAATGTACCCCCCCTCCACCTTCATCCTGTCACACACCCAACTCTGTACCTTTCCCCTGGAGAAAAAAAAGAGTGACAGCAAAAAAAAAAAAGAGGCAGAAATAGCATTGCAACCCTGGTAAGGTTGTCTGAACATTTTTAGAAAATTCCGAACAGTACAGACACAGTAAATCACCAATGGCTCAGAGAGACGTGACACGACAGATCTCACTATAACCACAGGGAGAAAAATACCATCAAACGAAAACTTTCTAAATGTAAATGTGCAAAGCCCTATGCCCGTGCATGAGCTAAAGTCCCATTTGACAGACAAGAAGAATTAAAACGAAATATACGTCATCACTTGCGTGTCTGCTCAGACCATCACTCAGACATTAAAGAAGTCCCTGTGATGATTGGCGGGGTGTGTGGTGTAGACACAAAGGACACTTTAGGTCCTTCCTTTCAACTCCCTGCCATCATTGGCCATGTCAAGGGAAAGCTATGGAATCAGAGTATGACAGGAAGAGCTCTTCCCCCTTCCCTTTTCACCATTATCACCAACACACTCACTAATGTTGAGATTTGACAAACAGAGAGAATGCAGCCAAGTAGGAAGAGCTCAGACTCTAGGATGAAATCAGTCTGGACCTGCATTTCATTTCTATGGCTTCTTATATGTAATTTCTTAAGCAGTGTCTGGCCATGCTTACTCATATTGAAAATGTAAATAAAAACAAACTTTGTGTATATGTACCACACAATGGAGTATTACTCAGCCATTAAAAAGAATACATTTGAATCAGTTCTAATGAGGTGGATGAAATTGGAGCCGATTATACAGAGTGAAGTAAGCCAGAAAGAAAAACACCAATATAACATACTAACACATATATATGGAATTTAGAAAGATGGTAATGATAACCCTGTATGCGAGACAGCAAAAGAGACACAGATGTATAGAACAGACTTTCGGACTCTGTGGGAGAGGGAGAGGGTGAGATGATTTAGGAGAATGGCATTGAAACATGTATAATATCATGTAGAAACAAATCGCCAGTCTAGGTTTGATGCAGGATACAGGATGCTTGGGGCTGGTGCACTGGGATGACCCAGAGAGATGGTTTAGGGAGGGAGGTGGGAGGGGGGTTCAGGATTGGGAATTCATATACACCCGTGGTGGATTCATGTTGATGTATGGCAAAACCATACAGTATTGTAAAGTAAAAAAAAGCAAAAACAAACAAACAAACAAAAAAACCCCATAAACTTTGCATATTTTGATCCAATGAAATAAAGTACATTAATTGTATTGACCTAAGACAGTCCTTGAGGCTTCCCTGGTGGCTCAGTGGCAAAGAATCCACTGTCAGGAAGATCTCCTGGGAAAGGAAATGGCAACCCACTCCAGTGTTTTTGCCTGGAGAATCCCATGGACAGAGGGGCCTGGCGGGCTACAGTCCGCGGAGCTGCAAAAGAGTCAGACACGACAGTAGCAGCAAGATAATCCTCACTACAAAACCATACAGTATTGTAAAGTAAAAAAAAGCAAAAACAAACAAACAAACAAAAAAACCCCATAAACTTTGCATATTTTGATCCAATGAAATAAAGTACATTAATTGTATTGACCTAAGACAGTCCTTGAGGCTTCCCTGGTGGCTCAGTGGCAAAGAATCCACTGTCAGGAAGATCTCCTGGGAAAGGAAATGGCAACCCACTCCAGTGTTTTTGCCTGGAGAATCCCATGGACAGAGGGGCCTGGCGGGCTACAGTCCGCGGAGCTGCAAAAGAGTCAGACACGACAGTAGCAGCAAGATAATCCTCACTACATGGAAGCCTTCCTACTGTCAGCACAAATCAAAAGAGCACCTCTGCCCTTGGTCCACTCAGGACACTTTAGGCACAAGGAGGTATAGGCAATAGGCAGCAAAGAGGAGATCAGAAAATTTCAAATATGCTTATTAAGCAATCCAAATTGAGTGTCTTTTTTAATAAGCTAACAAACATTTCTTGTCAACTATATGCTAGAAATCATCTAACTGTCAAATTTCTACTCTTATCTAACAAAACTGTCATAACAGAGGGGAGATGCCTTCCAGGATTCATCATAATTGGAGTTAATTTAATGTACTTATTAGCTATATATACTGTATTGATGTCCATTTATTAGCCGAGAGGGAGCTCAACTTTTCTACCTAGGATTTTGAACCCAAGGCAGTAACAGTTACTAATCTCTGATACGTATTCCCCAGTCCCTAAAGATATATCTGATTTAAAATGGACATGCATGGCCCATGATATGATTATAGGGAATCCTGAATTGCTAAGGCTCAGATAAGGACATCTACAAGAATCTTTTTGTTGGAAATTGGACACAAAAGAAGGGAAATAGAAAGTAGATACTAGGCCTCACCACTTACTTTCCAGAAAAGAAATTTGTAGAGATTTTACTGAAGGTGCTCTCTTAGTTCAGGCTCCTATTTAAAAAAACAAAAACACCACAGATTGAGTGGCTTAAACAACAGACATTTAGATCTCACACTTCTGGAGGCCAGGAAGTCCAAGATCAAGGTTCTGGCACGTTTGGTGTCTCGTGAGAACCTCCTTCCTGGTTTGAAGACAGCTATGCTCTCACTGTATTGGCAGCAAGAGGGAGCTCTGGTCTCTCAGCCCTCTTATAACAGTGCTAGTCCCACTCAAAAGGGTTCCACCTCCATGTCTAATGACCTCTCAATGGCCCCACTTCCATCACATCAGTAATTTAGACTTCAACACGTGACTTTGGGGGAGACATGAACATTCAGCCCTCTGCAACCTACATCAGTCTTCTAGTAACTTACTTTGGCCACCTGATGCAAGAGCCAACTCTTTGGAAAAGACCCTGATGCTGGGCAAGATTGAGAGCAGGAGAAGTAGGGGGCAGCAGAGGATGAGATGGTTAGATAACATCGCTGACTCAGTGGACATGAGTTTGAGCAAATTCTGCAAGCCAGTGAAGGACAGAGAAGCCTGGCGTGCTACAGTCCAGGGGTGGGTTGCGAAGAGTCGGACACAACTTAGCAACTGAACAGCAACAACGAATTCTCTGAAAGCTCAATATCCTATAATGGAATTTGAATCATTTCAGGTCTAGAACTGTCACGGGATAGGGCACATAGCAGAGAGTTTTTGAGGAACCCCAGGAGACTCATGTGGCAGATGGCTAGACCTGGATTTAGAAGCATGGTCCTACTCGTCACCACATGTCTGTCTTGATTTGGAGAATAAGTATCCCAGTCTTCCCAAATCTGTTATATTTTCTTAATAAAGTAAAATGAATGATTCTCATAGCCTTACATCAGAGAAAGTCATGAGCATATATAGAGCAATATTAGAGGGAGGTTGTAATAGATGAGAGGAATGAAAATGGAGGTGGGAAGGACGCAGCTGTGCTTGATCTTGCTGTGACCTCTGCCTAGACTGGAATACTGTGTGGTGATGCGGGAAAGATGGAAGGCAGGAGGAGAAGGAGGCAACAGAGGATGAGATGGTTGGATGGCATCACCAACTCAATGGACATGAGTTTGGGCAAACTCCAGGAGATGGTGAAGGACAGAGAGGCCTGGTGTGCTGCAGTCCGTGGGGTCACAAAGAGTTGGACATGACTGAGCGACTGAATAGCAACAAGCCACCCACAGCCCCTAAACTTGCAGCTTCTGAGAAGAGGGGCAGACGTCAGCTCTCTAGTGCTCTGTGGTGAAACCAGGGTAAGGATTCAGAGCAGCTACACTCCGCTGACAAACAAGAAGAGAGCTGGCTTTATACGCAGTGTTTTCAGGCTCTGCGGCTTGGCGAAAATTGGAATCAGGATGCATGAGTTTTCTTGGTAGACCCCTAAATAAGAGGTGTGGAAAGTTCCTATTGTCCAATTCTTTCCAAAACTTAGGGAGAAATGAGATTCAAGAGTGTACCTTGAGAGAAGGTCTGGGGGATTTCTTATTTCATCTGAACCAATGTTTCCATTCCTGCAGTCTTCCAGGATCTGCAAGCCACACATTTGTATCTGCCCTCTGTGGCTCACTCATTGGCAGTGTCTTTTTGGCTCCAATTCAAATTCATTTGGGTGCCTAGAAAGAAGTATTACTTGTTATAAAGCCGTACTAAGATTGCTTCCAGCCTAAATACTTCTTTTTCTNGGGGGCAGGAGGAGAAAGGGACGACTGAGGATGAGATGGCTGGATGGCATCATGGACTCAATGGACGTGAGTCTGAGTGAACTCCGGGAGTTAGTGAAGGACAGGGAGGCCTGGCGTACTGCGATTCATGGGGTCGCAAAGAGTCGGACACGACTGCACGACTGAACTGAACTGAACTAAATCAGAGTTCATTTCTCCAGTATCAAAGTTTTTATATACATTTATAGAAAAATGATAATATCAGTTATACAGAAATTCTTTAAAGGAATTTGAAAAGTAATGAAAGTCAGATACTCCCTGATGGTCTAGTGGTTCGCAGTCTGCACTTTCACTGCTGAGGGCCTGGGTTCAATCCTTGGTGATCTAAGATCCCACAATCCATGTGGTGTGGCCAAAAAACAACAAAAAACAGAAACTAACAAAAGTCAAACTGAAGGGAAGGCTAATATATAAGATGCATAAATGCAGATTTAATTATTCAGTTTTAACCATGTCACTTCATTTATTGGTGGCACATTTTAATGGTTGGTATTGTGAACAATCTATCATGATTACAAGAAAAGGATTTAGGTTTTTCAAGGAAGAAGTAAGTTTTGTTTTTTAACAGTGTTCACAGTAGTGTGATGGTGAGGATCCTGGTGCCCAATGAGCATTTCCCAGTAACTACAATAGATGTTGCTTGTTATTCTTTTTCAAAATAGCATCTTAGATTTCCATTCAAATTTAAGCCAAATCTGTGATCATAATAGAAGTCAATGTTCCTTTGTTTCTTTTGAGCCGCCTAAAAAAGTATCTCATCTTGCAGTAGACCCTTTGTACTAAAATGCCATTAGAAATTAATTCATAACAAAGAGTCTGAGGCTTAGGAGACATGGAATAAGTCACCACTGTGACATCTATAGTGAGTGTTGCAAAATGGAACTTGGAATTTCAAGCAAAGCTCTAATAGAAAATCCGTAGAAGTTGATTCTGGCTCTGTTTTGACCCTATGCCCTGAAAAGTTGACGGTAAACCATAGCCTACAGCTCTCAAGGAGAAAGCCGTATGGTCTTTGCAGGGATATGTTGATCATATCCCTTATGCTATATCAATGGATATGACTGGATATATTCTATTTTCCTAGCAAATTAAAATAAAAACTGTTTATATTTACAGTGACTTTTTGTTGGTGGCTATACACTTATTTCTGTTTTTGTGATTACTGAATCTTTCCAGGGTTCAGTTCAGTTCAGTCACTCAGTCGTGTCCGGCTCTTTGTGACCCCATGAATTACAGCACGCCAGGCCTCCCTGTCCATCACCAACTCCCGGAGTTCACTCAAACTCATGTCCATCGAGTTGGTGATACCATCCAGCCATCTCATCCTCTGTCATTCCCAGGGTTAACTAGCAGTTAATGAGTATTTATCATGAGTCCACCTTGTGAGGGGCTCAGTGAGAGGTGAAGTCATTTACAAAGCCCCTGCCTTCATTGTAATGTAAAGCTCTGCTGTCCAATACAATAGCCACTACTCACAGCTGAATTTTTAATCTCTTTAAACTTAAATCTGTGTGGGGAAGGTAGGGAGCTTTCCTGCTGGCATTAGTGGTAAAGAATTCACCTGCCAGTGCAGGAGACTCAAAAGAGGGAAGATGCCCTGGAGGAGAGTATGGCAAGCTCTACAGTATTCTTGCCTGGGAAATCTCACGGACAGGGGAGCCTAGCAGGCTACAGTCAACGGAGTTGCAAAGAGTCAGATAAGACTGAGCACACGTGGGGAAGAGTCAGATACACACACGTGGGGAAGGGAGGCAGGAGTCTGAGGTCTCTCTGTTGGAGGAAATGAATCAATGAATGTGATTTCTCTGATTCTAAGCACTTTCTGTTACTCATATAAGGTGTTCTTGGATTCACCTCATTTTGCATGCTTCCTGAATGACCCTTCCTTATTTACCTAACCTAATGTAGTTGTCCTTTTTGGTTTTTGAAATTACTTTTCACAGAGCTCATAATATCCTTTTCAATTTTTAATTATTTCATTTCTCTCTTTGCAGTTTCTTTTCTCTAAACTATCTTTAGTTTATATCTCTGCCATTTCAGGCCTACACACACACACACACACACACACACACACCCCAACACACACAAAGCTACTAATTGTGCACTAATATATGTTCACTAAAATATTTCACCCCAGCACCTAGCACAGTAGTCAACAAATGGTAGGTTAACCATCAGGAAATCCTACTAATGGTTTAGAAGCAGACCCTTACAAAGTGAAATGATAACTGACCTACCTCAAAGTATGAGAAAAATGTTCAACATTAAAAAATCTGTTGAAAATAGAAAATATAACCCAATTTCCTATTATTTAAAAGTATTCTTTCCAAATTATTTTTAAAATGTCATGTGAATTTTATGCTGTTATTTCTGACCTTACAAAATTGCCTTTAAAAATGACATATAGAAAGCACACATTTTCTATTTGATAATTATCTCATCTTTCTTCATTGGATTTCCCCAGTGGCTCAGCAGGTAAAAAATCCTCCTGCAATGAGGAGACAAAGAAGACACAGGTTCAATCCTTGGATTGGGAAGATCCCCTGGAGAAGGAAATGGCAATCTACTCCAGTATTCTTGCTTGGAGAATTTCATGGACAGAGGAGCCTGGCAGGCTACAGTCCATGAGGTCACAAAGTGTTGGACATGACTGAGTACATGGCACATAAGACATATTCTTCACAACTACATACTCATTCCCAACGTGTACCACTCTCAAGCATATACTATCCTTGTGTGATGATGGTCACTCCAGTATACTAAAATTCAACTGTAGTTTAACAAAGTTGTGCCAGTTCATACATATTCTTATTAAATGTTTGTATTTGCTACTGTTGTTACTAACCTTTATACATTTTTAATAGTGTTAAATTTTCTTTGAACTCTAAGTCATTAATGAATTATTGAATAATAATCTCAGTAACAATTCTTTGTAAAATTTTCTCTACAATTCAGATAAAAGTATGAATTCACTGACTGTAACTGCTGATACATTTAGTACAGTCATCCTCCAGATTCAGAAATTCAGTTATTCACGGTTCTAGACATTTGCTGTGCTGTGAACTCACACACAACTTTGTTGCATTGTTTGCTGTTACTCTGGCAGCTCCTTCCATCTGTAACTTATCTGCCTTCCTTGTTAAAAGCAAATTTATAAAGCATTAAAGAAAGGCATTAAAGACAGATAAGCATCCAACAGAGCCTTCTAGGAAATAAGAGAAAATTTTTCAAAATAGAGGTACTTTCTTACACTGTTGGAAAGAATATAACTTACTACATTTTTTACAAATGCGGTTTGACAGTGGACCTCAAGAAGCCCTTTTTTAAAAGCTTTTGGAGTTTTGCTTTTGATTTTTTTTTTTTCCTCACAAAAGAGTAGGTACTTGAATAGCCATCCAGCTGCATAGACCAAATAAATCAAGGATTTTCCTACTTGATGGGGCTTGCAGATAACAACTCCAGGTCTAAGAAGCAGAATCAGTTGGATTATTCTGTCTTTACCTCTCTTATGTCCCCAAAGTGGTTAACTCTGATGCAATAGGAGTTTAGTTTACATTTAATAACCATTCCCAAAGAATTTGTCCCTCTTGAAAAGTTCATTTTTCACTGTTGAGGAGAATGGATGAAGAAACACAAGTTTATTTGGAAAAGTCTGCACAGATATCTGGGCTTCCCTGGTGGCTCAGAGAATAAAGAATCTGGCTGCAATGCCAGAGACCCGGGTTGGATCCCTAGGTCAAAAAGACCCCTTGGATAAAGAAATGGCAATCCAACCCAGTGTTCTTGCCTGCAGAATTTCATGGACAGAGAGCCTGGCGGGGTACAGTCCATGGGGTCACAAAGAGTTTGACAACTGTATAACACTTTCACTCACTTTTCAATGCAAAAATATCTGTTGACTGTAATTTAGTTATCTCTGTGTTTTTTTTTTGTTTGTTTGTTTGTTTGTTTGCATATATGAATCAGTTACCCACAGTTTAAAAGCGGCTACTAAAACTGTGGCTATAGATCCCCTGGAGAAGGAAATGGCAACCCACTCCGGTACTCTTGCCTGGAAAATCCCATGGATGGAGGAGCCTGGTAGGCTGCGGTCCATGGGGTCGCGAAGAGTCGGACACGACTAAGCAACTTCCCTTTTATTTTTCACTTCATGCATTGGAGAGGGAAATGGCAACCCACTCCAGTGTTCTTGCCTGGAGAATCTCAGGGACCGGGGAGCCTGGTGGGCTGCCGTCTATGGGGTCTCACAGAGTCGGACACGACTGAAGCGACATAGCAGCAGCAGCATCGCACTATATGGGCTTCCTACATGGCTCAGTGGTAAAGAAACCACCTGCTAATGCAGGAGATGTGGGTTCAGTCCCTGGGTGGGGAAGATCCCCTGGAGGAGTAAATGGCAACCTACTCCAGTATTTGTGTCTGGTAAATCCCATGGGCAGAGGAACCTGGCAGGCTACAGTCCATAGCATTGCAAAGAATTGAACATGACTTAGCAACCAAACAACAAAAACAAATTACACTATATATTACACACCTGCAGCAAAACTTGACCATAATGAAATGCTTATTTGAAGGTTGTATTAACCTGTCAGTCTTTGGAGGTTAATTGGCTAGCAAAATTGCATGAACTCAATAAAGACTACCAATCATTCCTGCTACTTACTTTAACCACCCTCCCTTATCAGTGGCATTGTGTGTGTGTTTACCTACCTTTTAATTTTTTCCTTAAGTGCTTGATAAATGAGAGGAATACCTTTAAAATGAGAGGAATACCTCTGTTTGTCTTACACAGAAAGACCGATGTTCTCTTATACCCATTATGTTATATTTTCATCATTCAACTTACTATGAATATTACTTGGGGTGCTTAAAAAGAGAAGATGGGCCTGGTAATAACATTTAATGGTCTGTGTTCCTAATTATGGTTTCAAATTAACAATATAAAATTAACTTTATTGTTTTGATAAGTATCCCTCAAATAGAACTGTTTTGTAAATAATGATCCCCTTCTGCCTTATTCAGAAACAGTAGTGTACGCTTTGCCAAAAGTTTATTTAATATAGTTGAGTACCTTTTTGTTTGTTTCTTGACCATTGGAAACATCTAGCTATATTATTTTAAATTATTGCATCTTTCCATATTGTCTGATTCAATGTAAGCTGTCTTAAGTTTTTGAACAAAACAAGATAAGATAAAAGCACAATCTCAGTTTTACTTCCATACACCTCTTTTCCAGCTGGAGGGTGGGGAGAGAGGTTGAGGGTAATAAAACTGGATTTCAAGAAGACCATAAGCATCAATGTTATACTCAACTGTTTTTATTAAAACTCAGTTTCTTTAATCTCAGTGTTCCAGTACACTGAGCAAGCATGATCATTTATACACCTACAGAGTGAAAACCCAAAATTGCTAAAAATTACAAACCAAGAATAGCACAAGGGCTATTTGCCACAAGTTAGATAGAAAATTGTAAATAACAAAATTTTAGAGACAACTATGACATTTTATTTTATCTACATGTGACAATATTTTCATCTGTATTTAAGGTGAATAAGGTACAAACCTTATTTTCATCTGTATTTAATAATGTACTTCAAACAGCTTTGGATTCATCTTACTGCTGCAGTAAAAGCTATATGTTGTGAATATTGCAAGTCTAGGGAAGATGCACTGCTTTGGACATGTTTGTTTGTGCTGGTCTCCAACACTTGTGACCCTATGGACTGTAGCCTGCCAGGTTCCTCTGTCCACTGGACATGTTACAGCTCTCAAATAATTGCCCCCATGTTGAGGTTTTAGGCTACACATTAGCATAAAACCAATAATTGAAAAATTTCCATCTTTCCGCAAGGTAAAGAGTAATTGATCCAGAAAGCTATGTGCTTATGGATGTCAATATCAATACAAGCTCACTGTGATTATAAAGAAAGGAAGGAAGTGTGTGTGAGTGTGTGTGCTCACATGCATGTGTGGGCTGGTATGTGAGTGCAATGTCTAGTTTTTGGAGAAGCAGACTGCCAACACAGAAAAAACACTGGACAATGAGCTTGTACTTTTGCATATGCTGTTTTTAGCTTTCATTTACTGGATATGTAACCTTGGGTAAATGACTAAGTAGTCTTTTCTAAGCCCTAATTTCCTTCCATATCGACTTGTCCATGTTAAGGGATTTTTTTGTTAAGTATAAAACCATTGTGGAAAGATTTATACAAAGGGGAATTGTTTAAAATTTTCTTTTCATTTCAGGATTAAAAATGGAAATAAAAGTATTAAAGGCACAGAAAATCTTGGAACTTACTCATCCAACCTGATTTTACATTTGAGAGGAGAGACACAGAGAAGATAAACAACTTGACCAAGCTAACAATGTTCAAATGTCTCATTATTTTTTGATCCAAAGCTGTTATATTTTTTATTTTTCTTTTTTAAATAAAAGTATAGTATACATGCAATATTATATTAGTTTTTGATGTGTAATATAGTTATTTGACATTTAAATACATTATGAGTTGATCACCATGATAAGTTTAGTAACCATCTGACATCACACAAAGTTATTACTGTATTATTGATGATATATTACAATTCCAAAACTTATTTACTTTATAACTGAAGTTTGTACCTCTTTATCTATTTCACCCAACCTTCCACCCCACCCCACCCCCAACCTGACTCCTCACCCCTGGTGACAACAAGTTTGTTCTCTGTATCTATGAGTCTGTTTCTGGTTTGTTTAGTTTGGTCATTTGCTTTTTTGTTTTGTTTTTTTTAATAGAAGGATAATTGCTCTACAATGTTATGATGATCTCTTGCTGTACATCAATGCAAATCAATCATAACTATATCCCGCTTCTCTTAAGCCTCCCCTTCATTCCACCCCTTTAGGTTGTCATGGAGCGCAAGATGGGACTCCCTGTGTGATACAGCAGTTTTCCACTAGTTATTTATCTTGTAAACCATGGTATATATTCAGTGCTACTTCCTCAAGTTGTCCTATCTTCTCCTTCCTCCGCTGTGTCCACCAGACCATTCTCTATGTCTGCATCTCCATTTCTTCTCTGTAATTATGCTTTCTTTTAATTATACATGTAAATTAAATCTTGCAAAATTTGTCTTTTTAAACTTATTTCACTTAATATCCTCTAGATTCATCTATGTTGTCACAAGTGGCAAGATTTCATGCTATTTTTGTATCTGAATAGTATTCCAGTGTATTGTGTCCGTATATATAGATATTTACATATATATATATATCACATCTTCTTTATCAAAGGATATGTAAGTCACTTCCAAATTTTAGCTACTGTAGGTAATGCTGCAGTGAACATAGGGGCACATATACCTTTTCAAACTAGTATTTTTGTTTCTTCTAAGAACCCAGAAGTAGAGTTGCTGGATCATATGATAATTCTATTTTTAGTTCCTTAAGGAAACTACATACTGTATTCTGTAGTGGATACACCAATTTACATTCCTATGAACAGTGTTCCCTTTTCTCCACATCTTCCCCAATACTAGTTATTTGTTGTCTTTTTGATAATCGCCATTGTGGTAGCTGTGAGGTGATCTCATTACAATTTTGATTTGCATTTCCCCAATGATCAGTGATGTTGAGTATCTTTTCATGTGTCTGTTAGCCATCTGTTTATCTTTGGAGAGATGTCTATTCAGGTTCTCTGCACATGTTTTAATCATAGTGTTTATTTTTGCAGAGCTATTTTAGAATTATAATTTTATGCTCATTTCAGACAAAAAAACTTAACTATTTCCATCTATGACTTATAGATCTATAATAGAAGGAATGGAAATCAATTGAATCTGTTTATTATATTATTTGACATTTGTATTCTTTGGTTTATTAAAGATTTTATGAAGGCGACTGACAAGAAATAGAAATAGCTGATTTGTTTCAGCTAATCATTAAGTGGTAAATAATAGAGTACCTAAAAGGAGTAAAGAATAAAAGAAGCTTAGATAATCTGTACATTGAAATATTTGTTAATCAAAATTTAATTTGTCATGTTCTCTCTTTAATATCTTTAGGAGATTGCAGAAGGTGCATAGAATTTGAGTTTGTTCTGTCCTTTGGAAAAATCTTTCTTATCTATGTCAATCTTTCAATTCAATAATAGGTATATATGTGTGTGTGTGTGTATGTGTGTGTGTATATATATATATATATATATATATAGCTTGTTTTAGGATATAATGAAATTTTTAAGGTAATTATCTTATAATCAGAAGAATCTAAACTTCAGCCTAGAACACAGCCATCTATTCATAATGTAGCCAAATTCACTTGAGCATCTTCCATATTACATTCAGTTACGTTTTTGGTTATATGCCTCTATAAATGCAAAGATGAACCAGAGGTATAGCTTGTCCTGAAAGAGCTCATAGCTTATTGTGAGAAAAAAGAAAAAAGGATCATAAGGATA
Organism: Aepyceros melampus; assembly: GCA_006408695.1. Taxonomy (NCBI): domain Eukaryota; kingdom Metazoa; phylum Chordata; class Mammalia; order Artiodactyla; family Bovidae; genus Aepyceros; species Aepyceros melampus. The sequence goes on along the minus strand of SJXQ01005969.1, from coordinate 643,943 downwards.
CATAACGTTATGTAAAAAGTATTAAATACTTAAGAAAATATTAAACTAGTTCTTGAAGTCTAGATTGGGTCTGTGCATGTAATTGGTCCTATAACAAAGATACAGTGGCAAAAAAGTAATAATAATGGTGTAAAGGGTGCCATATTTAGGTGCCTCTGAAGCACAAGCTGGAATCAAGATTACTGGGAGAAATATCAATAACCTCAGATATGAAGATGACACCACCATATGGAAGAAAGTGAAGAAGAACCAAAGATCCTCTTGATGAGAGTGAAAGAGGAGAGTGAAAAAGTTGGCTTAAAGCTCAACATTCAGAAAACGAAGATCATGGCATCTGGTCCCATCACTTCATGGGAAATAGATGGGGAAACAGTGGAAACAGTGGCTGAATTTTTTGGGTGGTGCTCCAAAATCACTGCAGATGGTGACTGTAGCCATGAAATTAAAAGACGCTTACTCCTTGGAAGGAAAGTTATGACCAACCTAGACAACATATTCAAAAGCAGAGACATTACTCTGCCAACAAAGGTCCAACTAGTCAGTACTATGGTTTTTCCAGTGGTCATGTATGGATGTGAGAGTTGGACTATAAAGAAAGTTGAGCACCGAAGAATTGATGCTTTTGAATTGTGGTGTTGGAGAAGACTCTTGAGAGTCCCTTGGACTGCAAGGAGATCCAATCAGTCCATCCTAAAGGAGATCAGTCCTGGGTGTTCATTGGAAAGACTGATGCTAAAGCTCAAACTCCAATACTTTGGCCACCTGATGCGAAGAGCTGACTCATTTGAAAAGACCCTGATGCTGGGAAAACTTGAGGGCAGAGGAGAAGGGGACGACAGAGGATGAGATGACTGGATGGCATCACTGACTTAATGGACATGGGTTTGGGTGGACTCCGGGAGTTGGTGATGGAGAGGGAGGCCTGGTGTGCTGTGGTTCATGGGGTTGCAAAGAGTCGGACACGACTGAGTGACTGAACTGAACTGAGTTAGCTATAAATAAAGTGTTTTTTTCCTATGACTTCATGTTTTATGAAGATGATACAAAGATTGAGAATAACCTTTAACAAGCTCTTGTTTGTTATATAAAGGGGGTGTAGTGTGTTCCAACATCAGCTGTGATTCCTCTTCACAAAGCTTCCTGAGGGTATAGACCCTACCCTGTTCACTGCTATAGTACCAAGGCCTATCATTGCACCACAGGACATAGTTAACCACTCAAATATTTCTTGAGTGAATGTGTACATGAATGAGCACATAGATGATTGGATGAAATTAAAGTGTAATAATCTATAAATAATGAAGCCATGTAATGGGGTTCTGTAGTGCCCAGTGCTTTTCCATGGATCCCAAATTTGGGGTCTGTTATCTAAATATCCATTCCTCCCTTTTGGTCTAATTATCAATCAGAAGATATTTTAATCTGTCTTTTATTTTTATTTTTTTTTTTAAACCTGGACTGGCGATTTGTTTCATTTATGATATCACACATGTTACACTGCCACTCTGCCAACCCATCCCACCCTCTCCCTCTCCTACAGAGTCCAAAAGGCCGTTCTATACATCTGTGTCTCTTTTGCTGTCTTGCGTACAGGTTTATCATTACCATCATTCTAAATTCCATATATATGTGTAAGTATACTGTATTGGTGTTTTTCTTTCTGGCTTACTTCACTCTGTATAATCGGCTCCAGTGTCATCCACCTCATTAGAACTGATTCAAATGTATTCTTTTTAATAGCTGAGTAATACTCCATTGTGTATATGTACCACAGCTTTCTTATCCATTCATCTGCCTTTTAAACCTAAGAATAACAATATAATGATACAGCCTTGTCTCTTGTTCCTGAAGGGCTAAGAAATTATTATGGACAATCTCTCTTTAACTTTTCTGTGGTGTCTTCATTTGTAGGAAGGGGTTAGTATCCTTTAGTCTAGCAGGAGCATTTTTCCCAGTAGTCCAAGACAATTTAGAGGACAGGGTGATGAGGAGAAATGCAGAAGGCAGAACACTTGTAGGAGTCTCTGTTCATAGTCTATTAAAAATTAATCCACTATTTTGACTAAAATATATTCTACTAATATAATCTACTACTATATCAAAAAAGTTTATGGATGATCAAGAACCAAGGAGCTTCACTAAAAAAATTGATAAGATTTCAATAAAAGATGATTGACAAACACAAATTTTAAGGAAAGTAACAAGAGATAGAGTAGTATTGGGGGATGAATAGCAATACAGAGATGTTACCACCTAGGACTGAAGGGGTGTCTCAGCCTGGGTAGCTGTAAGGGAGTGCAGCTAGGTAGGAACTAGGACCTGTGATAGAGGTAACATGCAGACAGAGCACAGCAACCTGAAAGGAAGGGACTTGACAAAATAAACAGTCACTCTCTTCTCCTACTTGCTGATCTGCTAACAGCATCAACAAGAAACCAACGGGTAAGGAAGCCTTTGGCATGTTCTTGGGGCCAATTCCCTATACAGACCAAAGTATGAAATACAGGTCATGGATCTGGAAGGCCAAAGATTAAGGCATCACTAAGCACTACTTTCCACCAGTATAGTTCTGTTCCTAAACTAGACCCCGAGTACTAGCTAAAAGGGACCTTCAGAGAGACGTTGCTGTCTTATAATGTGCAGAATTCCCTGGTTTAAGAATATGTGACCTCTCAGATTCTGACTTCCAGAACTGACCAAAGAAGAGTGGTTACTTGTACTGTAAACAAATTTACACAGGATTCCTTTAACAACGAGCTCTCCTAATGAAGTTATGAAGCTGATTTATATAAATGATAGGCAAAATCTACCGTTCATGTGTGACTATATCATTATTACCTATTTTAGAGTCCCTGTTCCCTCAAAGTATAAAAAAAAATTCCTGCTTATTTTGCATTTCTGAGCACTAGTAAAGAGTCTTATTTGTGGAAATAAGTGTTTAATATTTTTTTTTAATTCTTGTGTTGAATTATATTGAGATAACAAAGGGAGTGATCATAACTTCAGAAATAAGAGATTTGAACACTTGTCTTCTTTAATTTCTAGATGGTTAACTCCCCATGGTCTTCTCTATAATGTTAATTAAAAAAAAGAGTAACTAGTTTGAAAAATTAAGGAAATATGACTAATATAAGCCTCCTCCAGTGGCTCAGTGATATCCTTTTGCCAGGAAGAGAGAAATGAAATAAAAGCCTAAAGTGAGAAAGAGACAGCTAAGCAATACTCCTTATGAATTGCAACACTATTTTGATGGTTAAAAAAAAAAAAAACCTATTTATTCCTGGCCCTTTGTCATACCTCCTTACAGTAATTTCATTTTGCTCTTAGTAATGCACATTATTTTTTACTATTATGCAATTTCTCTTTTGTTTTCTCCAGCAAATGAGAGTCTTTTCTTAAAAGAGAGGCAAACATAGGCTAAAAGATGAGAATGAGGAATAGATGCCCAAATTAGGATTAGTACTCAGAAATTCCTAATGATGCTGTAATTCCCAGAGGAAAATATTTATTTATGTAAAGCATTCAGTTAATTATTTATAGAAGTAAAACTCAGGAAAATTCCACTCCCACTGTTTTGATCTACATGTACTATCCCTAGAGGCCTTGTCTCCTGCCATATGGGTTTCCATTCTCAGAAGCAGAAAGTCCCTCTTTGCTCCTGAGCTTAATACTGCCTTTTTTAAAAATGAAATTTTTAATAGTCACAATGACAGTGATTTTCTGTTTTTAAGGTCTACTACTTTATAGCCTTATTGCCCTTTAAGGAAAAAAAAATACAACTTTTTTTTCCATAAATACTGGAATGACATACATTTGGATGTCTTAACAAGTTCAAAAGCCAGAATTAACTTATGTGCTTGCATGACCAGCATCATCAGCTAGGGTAACACCACTCAGTGTCTAAGACTTAATGGCCCTCTGCAGATGTCTGATAATGCCAGGCACAACTTCATGCTCTAGCAGAGGCCACAGAAAAGCCCAGATAATATCAATCTTGGCAAATGGAAGGTAGAAGAAGGGGAGTGTGAAGGCCATCATTTATTTAAAACACATGAAGCTTGGATTTTTCCTTTTGAAATAAAAGGAGAGAGGAAGAATTAAAATATAGCAGATTTTTCATAGTGAAAGCATCCTAAAAATATGAAATGTTTTATGACAGCATTTCCCAGGAAATTATAGAGCTCCCCAGGAAAGAACAACACTTCCTACATGAGTAGTTTCCACCTTTGTACACTCCATTTGTTTTTTCTGTGATTTTTAAATATCCATTTGAAAAATTATAATTTTATAATAGCCACTCAAGTGAAAAGTATTAAGAGGACTCATCTAACGCTAATGACAATAGCAGTCAAAGGTACAAATCACTCCTACTCATTCTCACATTTTAATGCAAGGGCTTTTAGGAATCATACTGAAAGTTTATCATAGAAGAGCATGATTGATCGTCATTACCTATTCAAAAGCAAATGTGAAAATATAATGGCCCAAATACTCTATTAAAAAAAGATTTAGGTTTGTAATGGAGACATACAATTTTATCGGCCCTTCATATAACCAATAATCCCCAGTTCAATCAGCTGAAATAATATTTTATTAAAAAGGTATAGACTTATAGCAGACACATACTTTATAGTGTCCCTCATAATACCCATTGTCCCTAGTTCAAACAGCTTTCTTAAAGAATTTTCCCTTTGGGGAAAATAAGAAAACAATTTTTCTTTTTCCTGATGTTAGATAAGAAGGCCATTGCCATGCCTTAGTGCTTACATCTTTCTAGCCCAGTGGAGGTTGCATGCAGAACTCGAACATGACCTGAAGTGTGATTAAAAATCCTTAAGCTTATTGGACAGGATCCTGTACAGATGACGATCATTTTCATTATTTTCTGGAACAACCCAAAGATTACATAATTCTGAGGAAAAATAATAGGGAAAGCATGCCAAAACTGTGGGCTGAATATGCCTTTTGTCCTTCCCAACTGAGTGCCTGGAGATGTCAGAAGGGAAGTGAAACATGCTCTCCAATGGTGTGAAATTGGTGTCTTTGGGGAGAATAACATGACATCTATTACGTTCTCCTCATGATAGATGACATTCTTGAAAAATTACTTATAGCCGTCTTATCCAGAGCTTTACCAATCTTACCATCAGCTATGCTTGCTTCTTTTGAAACTCCACCAAAACATACTTCTAAACTCTAAAATGGTGGGCAGTTAGATGAATTTATAACTAAATTCTAAAATGTTCTGTTGAAAGGCTGATTTCCTCTCTCTTGGAGAAAAGGATATGAGATGATCAGAAAGGTAATGGCAATTACCATTAAAAGAAGTTAGGCCCACTCTCTGCGGTGATTCAGAAAGGATAGACAAAATATTGCAGATGTAAAACTGGCATAGCCAGTAGTAATGGGTGACCTTTGGCAAAGGAAAGGATGACAATCCCAAAACACAATGATCCAGGGCCAGGGCCAAAAGAGGAAAGGACTGGAACAACAAAGGTGAATTCAAATGAATATTCCTGGATGTACTGTTCCCATGCAGTAAAATTCTAGGAAATGCTGAGAGCTGTATAAAGAGACAAAGGTATATCAAGCCTCACTAAACTGAATGAGAAAAAGTGTAAACCATTGGCTTCAGTAAACTTACTAACACACAGTTAGAGTTTTTCCAGGAATTTTGAGTTTATGAGTGTTAATTTTTGATAATTTAGATAGTGTTTTCTTTTAATTAAATACTTTACTTGTGCAGCTAATGGTAGATATTCTTAAGGGTACAGGGAATAGGGGTAGAGGAAATATGCTAATCAATAATATCCATAAAAATAAATAGCTGGGAGAATTTAAGAAAAAAGTGTGAATATCAGTATAGTATGGGCTTCTCTGCTGGCTCAAATAGTAAAGAATCAGCCTGCAATGCAAGAGATGCTCAGACATTACTGAGCGACTACCATACTGCACTTCACATGGGTATAGTATATGTCATCAATAGATGTTTGAATCCCAAGTTGATGGTTATCACCACTAATGTTTTCATATTCATCATCCTCACAGATCAGGGTCCCAAGAACATAAGTCATTTAACTAAGATCACAGACATTCTAGATGACCCCCATCAAATTTAAACTCCTGTTTTAAGATTCACACCTCATGCAATCTGTTTCAGGATATGGAAATGAATATGCATATATTACTGTGGAAGTCATTTAATGATAGTTTGATGAAGGTTATATTTTTATTTATGTTGTGGACCTCAAAAAGCTAAAATTATTATTCTTTTATTATTAATGATAAAGTAATAAAAGGGCTTCTCTGGTGGCTCAGACAGTAAAGAATCTGCCTGCAATGCAGGAGACCTGGGTTGGGAAAATCTCCTGGAAGAGGACATGACAACCCACTCCAGTATTCTTGCCTGGAGAATTCCCATGGACAGAGGAGCCTGGCCAGCTATAGTCCATGGAATCTCAATGAGTCAGACATGACTGAGCAATTAAGCACGATGATAAATTTGAATTGTACCTACAGATTCCAACTTGCTAATATTAAAGGAAGCTGGTGCTTATCAAGAAGCAGAATGGATTCACTGAAGACTGGCCATCTTTTCCACAGGCATATGTCTTATTCTCCCCTAAAGATAAGCTAGAATGTATGCAGTTACATAAGTTTGTAGTCCTTAAATAATCTTATACAAAAATAATTAACAACCTATGGGTCATTTTTCAGTGGGATAGAAAAAACTCATCTCTTCATCTTGTTTTTTTCCTATATAAATATACAGCTGATATACAATCATCTAGAATCTAAGAATCAAGATAAAGGTAAAAATTCAAAATTCTGCATTACTTTTCAAGTAAGTTAATTAAACAGCTCACTTGGGAAAAGAAGTAAGCACTTTAGTTAACTGAAACTTAATATAAGCAACCATGTTTAATGAGTTGCCAAAAATACTCATGAAGATCTAACCTATGCTAGGAAAAAAGGACATACTCACACCACTGTACTGTCCTGGTCAGATCTCATGTAATATATTTGTATTTTATCACCATGTTTTAAAATACACGGTGGTAAAGCTGTAGAAAGTTTTAAGAAAGGTGTCTAGACTACAAAATAAACCTTGCCATATTATGTAAAAAGCATCTAAAGTATATAGGATGTTTGTTCTGGAGCTGAAAATTCTAAGTGGGGATGTGAGAGTCATCATAAAATAAAACAAACTTTTGTAAAAATTATAACAGAATTTCTTTATAGTTGGTAATCTTAAAGGATAGACCAATGAAGAGAAGTTTAGAAGGAAATTTCATTTCAATATCAGGGGAGACATTCCTATATTTAGTAAATATTCAAGATTGAGATTTGTTTAATTTCAAGCCCACGAGCTCTCCATCACTGGATGATCAAGCAGCAGATATCCTATTAAAGAAAAACTGAAAACATGATCTGTAAGGTCCCTTCTAAAACTGAAAATGTGCAATAAATGTCTACGTTAAGAAAAAGGAAAGCTCTTAAATAAACAATATAACTTTGTACCTCGAGGAACTAGAAAAAGAAAAACAAACATAAGCCCCCAAGTTAGCAGTAGGAATGAAATATTTAAGATCAGATAGGAGGTAAATAAATAAAGACTAAAAGGTCAATAGGAAAGATCAACAAAACTAAGAGCTATTTTTATTTTTTGAAAAGATAACCAAAATAGGCAAAGATTTAGCTGAACTAACCAGGAAAAAAGAGAAAGGATTCAAAGAGATAAAAATCATAAGTGAGGGATATCACACAAAAAATCATAAGAGATAATTATAAATAATTATAGGTTGACAAATTTGACAACTTAGGAGAAATGGATAAATTTTTAGATATACACAGCAAATTAAGACAGAATCATGAAGAGAAAATCAGAACAATCAATTGCTACTAAAGAGGTTGAATCAGTAATCAAAAACCTCCCAAGAAAGGAAAATCTAGGACCATATGGCTTCACTAGTGAATTCTTCCATTTTGAGGAGGATTTGGATTCATTATGGACCTGTATTAATTCTCCAACAAATTAAAAGAGGTAAGAATACTTCCAAATTTATTTTGTGAGACCAGATTTACCCTGATACAAAAATCAGACAAGGAAACAAGAAAAGAAAATTACAGGCCAATATTTCTGAATGCACCTAGACAAAACCCCGCAACAAGGTATCAGCAAACCAAATTCAACAGTACATTAAAGGATCATACGCCATAATCAAGTGGGAATCATACGCCATAATCAAGTGGGAATTATTCCAGGGATGCAAGGATGGACCAGCATCTGCAAATTAATCAATGTGACACACCACATTAACAAAGGCTAAACTCATATAATCATCTTAACAGATGCAGAAAAAAATTCTGACAAAATTCAACACCCATTCATGATTAAAAAAAAAACACACTCAACAAACTGCATATAGAAGGAATGGACATATTTCAACACACAAAAATCATATGACAAGCCCACAGCTAACATATTCAACAGTATAAAGTTAAAAGTTTTTCCTCTAAGATCAGGAACAAGAAAGATGTCTATTCTTGTAATGCTTATTCAGCACAGTACTGGAAGTCCTAGACAGAGTAATTAGGGGGGAAAAAAGAGAGAAAAAGAAATAAAAGAAACCAAATTGAAAATGAAGTAAAACTGTCTGCATTTGTAGATGCCATAATATTAATATTCAGTTCAGTTCAGTCACTCAGTCATGTCTAATCTTTGTAAACCCATGGACTGTAGCACATCAGGCTTCCCTGCCCATCACCAACTCCCAGAGTTTGTTCAAACTCATGCCCGTCAGGTTGGTGATGCCATCCAACCATCTCATCCTTTATCATCTGCTTCTCCTCCTGCCTTCAATCTGTCCCAACATGAGGGCCTTTTCCAATGAGTTAGCTCTTTGCATCAGATAACCAACGTGTTGAAGCTTCAGCTTCAGCATCAGTCCTTCCAGTGAGTATTCAGGACTGATTTCCTTTAGGATTGATTGGTTTGATCTCCTAGCAGTCCGAGGGACTCTCAAGAGTCTTCTCCAACACCAGTTCAAAAGCATCAGTTCTTCAGTGCTCAGCTTTCTTTATGGTCCAACTTTCACATTCACACATGACTACTGGAAAAACCATAGCTCTGATTAGATGGACCTTTTTTTGGCAAAGTAATGTCTCTGCTTTATAATATGCTGTCTAGGTTTGTCATAGCTTTTCTTCCAAAGAGCAAGCATCTTTTAATTTCATGGCTCCAGTCACCATCTGCAGTGATTTTGGAGCCCAAAAAAATAAAGTCTATCACTGTTTCTATTGTTTCCCCATCTATTTGCTATGAAGTGATGGGATCGGATGCCATGATCTTAGTTTTATGAATGTTGAGTTTTAAGCCAGCTTTTCCACTCTCTTCTTTCACTTTCATCAAGAGGCTCTTTAGTTTCTCTTCACTGTCTGCCATAAGGGTGGTATCATCTACATATCTGATGCATAATATTATTAATAAATAATGTGAATTAATGAATATTAATATAAATAATATCTAAGAAGGACCATAAGACTCCATCCAAGCTGTTAGAACCCACAAATTCAGTAAAGTTACAATGTGAAAATCAATATAAAAACTCAGTTACTCTATACACTAGCAACAAACTATCAGAAAGAGAATTGACAAAATAATCCCTTATAAAATAGCAGCAACAATTTAAAAAAATGCTTTGAAATAAATTTAACCAAGAAGTTTATAGATCTGTGCACTGAAACTATCTCACACTAATGAAAGATATTAAAGAATATACAAATAAATAGAAAGGTATCCCCTGCTCATGGATTAGAAGAATGAATATTTTAAAAATAGTTATACTACCCAAAGCTACTTACAGATTCAGTGCAATCTGTATCAATATTCAAATGACATTTTTCACAGAAATAGAAACAACAACCCAAAAATTTGAATGGGACCACAAAAGACCCCAAATAACCAAAGCAATCTTGAGAAAGAAGAAGAACAAAGTTGGAGACATCATGTTTCCTGGTTCCAAACTTACATTCCAAAGCTATGGTAATCACAAGAAATATGCCATCCATGTGAAAACAGACACATGGAACAGAATAAAGAACAAAGAAATAAGTTCATGTAGTCAATTAATTTATCATAAAGGAGCCAAGAACAATGGGGAAAGGATGGTCTCTTCAATAAATGGTGTTATGAAAACTGAACAGTTACATACAAAAAGAAAAGAAACTGAACTCCATCTTACACTGCACACAAAAGCCAACTTAAAATGAATATAAAATATGAACTAAGCCCTATATCCATAAAACTCCCAGAAGAAAATCAAGGGAGTAAGTTCCTTGACAATGCTCTTCACAATGATTTGTATTATAATTTTTTAGAAAAGCAAAAATAAACAAGTAGGACTATATAAATCTAAAAAGCTTCTGCACAGCAAACAAAACTATTAAAATGAAAGGATGATCTTTCATGGGAGAAAACAGTTGCAAATCATAAGTCTGGTAAGGGGTTAATATTGAAAACATTAAAAAAAACTTTAAAAAGTCAATAGTAACAAAAAAAAGTCTGATTAAAAAGTGAATAAAGGGGAAAAAAAAAGTGGACAAAGAAATTGGTTCCTTTCAAGAAGATATACAAATGGCCAACAGATACATGAAAAAGTGTTCAACATTACAATCACCAGTTCAGTTCAGTTCAGTCACTCAGTCGTGTCCAACTCTTTGTGACCCCATGAACTGCAGCACGCCAGGCCTCCCTGTCCATCACCATCTCCCAGAGTTCACCCAAACCCACGTCCATCGAGTCGGTGATGCCATCCAGCCATCTCATCCTCTGTCGTCCCTTCTCCTCCTGCCCCAAATCCCTCCAAGCATCAGAGTCTTTTCCAATGAGTCAACTCTTCGCATGAGGTGGCCAAAGTACTGGAGCTTCAGCTTTAACATCATTTCTTCCAAAGAAATCCCAGGACTGATCTCCTTCAGAATGGACTGGTTGGATCTCCTTGTAGTCCAAAAGACTCTCAAGAGTCTTCTCCACCACCACAGTTCAAAAGCATCAGTTCTTTGGCGCTCAGCTTTCCTCATAGTCCAACTCTCACATCCATACATGACTACTGGAAAAACCATAGCCTTGACTAGATGGACCTTTGTTGGCAAAGTAATGTCTCTGCTTTTGAATACACTATCTAGGTTGGTCATAACTTTCCTTCCAAGGAGTAAGTGCCTTTTAATTTCATGGCTGCAGTCACCATCTGCAGTGATTTTGGAGCCCAAAAAAACAAAGTCTGACACTATTTCCACTGTTTCCCCATCTATTTCCCATGAAGTGATGGGACCAGATGCCATGATCTTCGTTTTCTGAATGTTGAGCTTTAAGCCAACCTTTTCACTTTCCTCTTTCACTTTCATCAAGAGGCTTTTTAGTTCCTCTTCACTTTCTGCCATAAGGGGGGTGTCATCTGCATATCTGAGGTAATTGACATTTCTCCCGGCAATCTTGATTCCAGCTTGTGCTTCTTCCAGCCCAGCGTTTCTCATGATGTACTCTGCATAGAAGTTAAATAAGCAGGGTGACAATATACAGCCTTGACGTACTCCTTTTCCTATTTGGAACCAGTCTATTGTTCCATGTCCAGTTCTAACTGTTGCTTCCTGACCTGCATATAGGTTTCTCAAGAGGCAGGTCAAGTGATCTGGTTTCGCATCTCTTTCAGAATTTTCCACTAATCATCAGGGAAATGCAAATCAAAACCACAGTGAGATATCACCTCAAACCTGTTACAAGGGCTATCATCACAAAGACACGAGTTTGCAAAGGTTGGCAAGGATATGGATAAAGGGAAACTCTTATGCATTGTTGGTGGGAATACACGTTGGTGTAGCCACTATGGAAAACAGTATAAAGACCTCAAAACATTTTGAAAAAGAACTAACATGATAACAGCTCTCTCATTTCTGGGTATATATCCAAAGGAAATGAAAACAAGATATCAAAAAGATATCTACTTTTCTGTGTTTATTATAGTTTTTACTCAGCATGGTACTGGAAGTCCTAGACAGAGTATTTAGTGGGGGGAAAAGAGAAAAATAAATAAAAGACATTCAAATTGAAAAGGAAGAAGTAAAACCATAAAAGATTATTCACAGTAGCCAAGATATGGAAACAACCTAAATGATTATCAATGAATGAGTGAATAAAGATGATATGGTATAGATATGCAGTGGAATGTTTTTCAGCCATGAGAAAGAAGGACATCCTGCTATTTGCAGCAGTGTGGATGAATCTTAAGACATTGTGCTAAGTGAAAGAGGTCGGACAGAGAATGACAAATACCATGTGATATTACTTCTATGTGGAATCTAAAAAGCCAAACTCACAGAAATGGAGACAAGAATAGCAGTTACTAAGAACTGGTTGGTGGGGGTAATGGAGAGATCTTGATCAGAGTGAAAACCTCCAAGTGTAAGATGAATAGGTTCTGGGGATTTAATGTACAGCATGGTGATTATGGTTAACATTACTGTTTTATATTCTCAAAAGTTGCTAAGAGAGTTAATCTTAAATGTTTTCACCTCAAAAAAAGACACAAGATGGCTATGTGATGTGATAGTAGCATTAACTAATGTTGCATCAGTCACCATTTTATAATACGTACGTGGCTCAAGTCAGCATATTGTATACCTTAAATTTACAAGGTGTTACATATCAATTATAGTTCATAAAGCTGGGGAGAAAAGGTAGATGTGTTTTGATACGCATTTTGATTCTGCCTTTTTGAGTGAGGAGATTGTTCTTCTAGAGAGTTTTTCCATTGTTTCTAGACCACCACAGGGTTGTGTGTGGCATCCAGCAGGAACAGAAGACACTAATATCGATGCCAGGGAGCTCACTTGAGGAGCAAATGATCTGAGGAGTCCCAGAGGTTTAAAGGCAAGTCTTTGAAGAAACCCTCTTTAGGGCAAGCCTCAGATCTGACTTGCCTGGTTTGCTATACCACTGATTAGAAGAGATTCCTTGAAGTGAGAGGTCTGAAACCTAACTCTTCTTGGTGACTTTTCCCTCTGAGAAAAGCCTATTTTATCTTTGTGTGGAATAAAGATAAAACCCAGCTTAGTTTTTTTTTTTTTTTAAGTATATCACATTACAACTCTCCCCACCTCCTCATACACACAAATCAACACAGACTTTCTAAATGATACATACGTGGACCACATGATAAAAATTTCCTCTTTGCAATCCATGCTCTGTTTTTATGTAATAAATAGAGTAGGAAAAAAACTGAAATCTTCAAATGTTGATAAGCCAGTGACATTCCTCTCTTATGACTCCTTTGAATTTCAGTGATCAGGCAGACTACCTTGGCCAGGAACACTTTGTATTTTCATATTTAGAGAGCATCAAAATATATATTGATTTATTAAAGAAACAATCCCAGGCGTACAGCATCTGATACTAATAATACTTATATTAAATGTTAACTTGATAAGAAGTATTAATAGAGATAATGGGGTATTTTTGGCCAACAGTTCTTGGAGTAAAATTTTTACCAAAATTTCTGTGTAGATACATTAAAATTCAAAACTATATAGCTTCCTTTGCAAGTTAGAGAGAAGTCATTTAAGAATAATATTCAAACATTTAGCCTTTTAAAAGAACTTTTCAAAACAAGGTTCAGAAAATGACTATAGCATTGTACCTTTGGGTGATTATTATGTAGGGAAATTATTGCTGCTTTAACACTTTGCAGTAACTTCTCCACAGGGAAGACTACCCTCCACGTGTGCAATCTCTTCATCCTTCAGGTGAAAGGGAAAGGCTTCCAAAGAGGAGATATAGGGATGAAAAGCTTTATCAATATAGTAGGTAGAATGGATAACTCTCTCCTCTTGTCCTATGAGACACTGGGTTCCTCTTATATGATCTGGGCAATATCAACTAAGTGGAATGAACCAGGGGCCCACCAAGTGAGCCTCTGCTAATGTCTAAGAAGCTGAGCTGTTTATCTGTTGACATCTTTTTATAGTAGCACTATTTCCAAATTGAAAGCATCAGTTTTCCAAAACTAAGAAAACTACATTAAAATTCCATTTGTTTTTTTATCTGGAGCAACTATATAATTATCACTAGTACAGGATCAAATCTCTTTTTAAGCATGTGTTAAATGAAATACAGCTGCATTAACATGTTTATGCCATGAATTTATTTTTTGTTTCTGATACCCAAGTGTTCACTAATTCATCAAAGATTGCAATTACCTTTAATATAGCAACATATTGATGAAACTCTTGAGAAAGAAGAAAGAGAAAGAAGAGAGTGAAAAAGTTGGCTTAATGCTCAACATTCAGAAAACTAAAATCATGGCATCTGGTCCCGTTACTTCATGGCAAATAGATGGGGAAACAGTGGAAACAGTGTCTGACTTTATTTTTTAGGGCTCCAAAATCACTGCAGATGGTCATTGCAGCCATGAAATTAAAAGACACTTACTTATTGGAAGGAAGGTTATGACCAACCTAGATAGCATATTCAAAAGCAGAGACATTACTTTGCCAACAAAGGTCCATCTAGCCAAGGCTATGGTTTTTCCAGTAGTCAAATATGGATGTGAGAGTTGGACTGTGAAGAAAGCTGAGCACCGACGAATTGATGCTTTTGAACTGTGATATTGGAGAAGACTCTTGAGAGTGTCTTGGACTGCAAGGAGATCCAACCAATCCATCCTAAAGGAGATCAGTCCTGGGTGTTCATTGGAGGGACTGATGTGAAGCTGAAACTCCAGTACTTTGCCCATCTGATGCAAAGAGCTGCCCCATTTGAAAAGACCCTGATGCTGGGAGGGATTGGGGGCAGGAGGAGAAGGGGACGACAGAGGATGAGATGGCTGGATGGCATCACCGACTTGATGGACATGAGTCTAAGTGAACTCCAGGAGTTGGTGATGGACAGGGAAGCCTGGCATGCTGCAGTTCATGGGGTCTCAAAGAGTCGGACACGACTGAGCGACTGAACTGAACTGATAGCAACATAATTTATATTTGTATTGACCTTACCTTTTTAATATACATAATCACTTATGTGGCCAAATAAGCATCAGTGCTCCCAATTTCTTTATAAATTAATAAACTTCACTTCTTAAGCAATTTTAGCTTCATAACAAAATGGAACAGAAAGCACAGAGCAGAGAATTCCCATTTCCTCCAGTTCTCACATATGCATGGCCCCCCATTATCAAACTTCCCCACCAGCATGGTACATTTGTCACAGTAATGACCCATCATTATGCCCCAAAGTCCACAGTTTTCACTAGGACTCGTTCACTCTTTGTGTTGTATACCCTATGGGTTCTGACAAATGTACTATGCCATGTATCATTACAGCATCAAATAGAGTATTTTCATGCTCTAAAAATCCTCTAAGCACAGACAGTTTTTAGGGCAGTGAAACTCCTGTACAATAATACTACATACAATCGTGGATGTCTGTTATTATCTCTTTGTCCAAACTCATTCACTAGCATAACACCATAGAACCCTAGTCTAGTCTCTGAGTTACTGTAATGTGTCACTGTAGGTTCCTCAGTGGTAGCAGATGTACCAGTCTGCTGGGGATGTTCATAATTCAGAAGGCTGTGCATGTGTGGTACGGGGAGTATTTGGGAATGCCTGTAGTCTCTTAACTTTCTGTTAGCCTAAATATGCTTTGAAAAATAAGTTTTTTTCTTTTTAATTCTTCTGTGCTTTGCCTATTTATTCCTCCCTCCTCTCTATAACCTCTGGAAAATATTGAATTATTCTTGTCTCCATGACTATGCCTTTTTTTAGAATGTCATATATTTAGAAACATATGGTATCTAGTTTTGGGGTTGATTTCTTTCACTTAATAATATGCATTTAAGTTTCCTCTGTGTCTTTTCGTAGTTTGATGTTTCACTCATTTTTGGCACTAAATACTATTCCATTGCCTAGATATACCACTGTTTATCCATTCACCTACTAAAAAACACCATGTTTGCTTCCAAGTTTTGGCATTCACGTGCAGGTCTTTGTGGGGACATAGCTTTTCAATTCCTTTTGGTTGTTAGACTGCTAGATCATAGGGTAAGAGTGTGTTTAGTTTGCAAGAAACAGCTAAACTGTCTTCTAAAGTGGCTGTACTATTATGCATTCCCACCATCAATGAATGAAAGTGGCTATGTTTATATTGAAAGTGGATTTCTTGTAGACAGCATCTCGTTTGTTTTTTTTTTTTATCCTCTCTGTCAATCTCTTTTAATTGGTGAATTTAGACCATTGATGTTCAAAGTGATTCTTGACATAGCTTGATGAATATCTATTAATAACATGTTTGTGTCTGTTTTCTATTTGTTGCTTTTGCTCTTTGATCCTTTTTTGTCTTCTCTTTTTCTGTCTTTTGTGATGTTAATTGAACATTTTATATGACTCCATTTCTCCTTTCTTAGCATATGGTTTGCATTTCTTTTCTTACTTTTCTTAATGATTCCATAGATTTGCAATATATACTTGTAATGAATTCAAGCCCACTTTCAAATAACATTACTTCACAAGTATTGCAAGTACCTGATAATAAAATATTTGTAATTCTTTCCTCCTATCCCTTTCATCATTGTTGTCATTTATTTCACTTATAGATAAATGGACATAATCTTAGATTTGTTCTTCTCACAATTTTGAAAAAAAATTGAATTATGTTAAATCAATTAGGAATAAGAAAAAAATCTTATTTCATCTTTGCTTATTAATTCTATAATGCTTTTCCCTTTTTTTGTAGATCCAAGTTTTTGACCTATTCATTTCCTTCTCTCTGAAGAATTTTGTTTAAATGTTTCTTGCAAGCAAGTTTATTGCAAACAAATACCTTTAATTTTTATTTGTCTAAGCAAGTCTTTATTTCTCCTTCACTTTTAAAGGGCAGTTTTTCAGGGTACCAAATTCTAGATTGGTATGAATATTCCTATCAATATTTGGAATAATTCATTCCATTCTCTTCTCACTTGTATTTTTTTTATTAAGTGAGATGTAATTCTTGTCTTTGCACTTCTATAGGTAAGGTGAGATTTTCCCTCTGGCTTCTTTCATGACTTTATCTTTGATTTTTTGAAGTGTGAATATGATATGCCTATGTGTAGGGTTTTGTCTTGGTGTTTATCTGTTTCATGTTCTTTGAGATTCCTGGATGTAATTTTGGTGGCTGACATTAATTTGGGGGAAATTCTCAGCTATTCTGACTTCAAAGGCTACTTCCTTTCCTTTTTCTCTTTAGCTTCTCCTTTGGTATTCCCATTACACATATTACACATTTTGTGGTTATCCCACAGTTCTTGGGTATGCTGTTCTGTTGGGGGTTTTGTGTATGTATGTCTTTTTTTTCTCCTTTTTTTTCACTTTTGGAATTTTCTTTTGTCATATTCTTGAATTCAGAGGTTCTTTCCCAGGTGGTTTCCTACCTACTGAGTTTATCAAAGACATTCTTCATTTCTATTATAGTGTTTTTCATCTCTAGAATTTCTGTTTGATTCTTTCTTAGAATTTCCTTTTCTTCACTTACATTATTCATCTGTTATTGCATTCTGTGTACTTTTACATTAGAGCTCTTAACACATTAGTCATATTTGTCAAAAAACTCCTGGTCTGATAACTACAACATTCTTGCGGACTCTCATTCAAATGCTTGTTCAGCCTCCCAAAACTGTTTTTTGCATTTTAGTATGTTTTATGTGTTGAAAGGAAGACATGATGTACTGGGAAATAAGAACTATACTAAAAGGGCCTTTAGTAATTTAGTAGTAAGATGTGGTGGAGGGAGAAGCACCTATAGTCCTCTGACAAAGTCTCAGTCTTCTGGTGAAGCTTTACTCTTAGATCTTAATCTTCACCAGTAACTCCCAGGTTTTCTCCCTATTAGCACAAAATGGATAGAGCAGGTTGGAGTTGTGTGTTTCCCTTCCCCTAGGTATGTGCTTCCCTCATAGTTTAGTTGATAAAGAATCCACCTGAAATGCAAGAGACCCCAGTTGGATTCCTGGGTTGGGAGGATCTGCTGGAAAAGGGATAAGCTACTCACTCCAGTACTCATGGGCTTCCCTTGTGGCTCAGCTATAAAGAATCTGCCTGCATTGTGGGAGACTTGGGTTCAATCCCTGAGTTGGAGAAGGGAAAGGCTACCTACTCTAGTATTCTGGCCTGGAGAATTCCATGGACTGTATAGTCCATGGGGTTGCAAAGACTTGGACACAACTGAGCGACTTTCACTTTCACTTCCCCTGTGTGGAAGCCTAGAGGGGAAATTGAGCTGAGTATTTCCTTTCTCCCAAGCTATTATAAAGTTACAGAATCTTGTGTGCTGCTTCCAGCAGTTCATCAATTACAGTTCAGGTTTTCCTGCCCTGGCATCTGTTCCCATGGCACTTGCAGGTTTCTGCTCTGGAAAATTAGGATTCTCCATTTTCTCTTATCTGATTCTCCAGTTTTGGAGGCAGTTTTGTCTTCAGTGACATCACAGTTTTGATGATTCTAAGAGCTGTTGACTTTTCTGTTTCTTTAGCTTTTTACACATTATTAAGATGGGAATGGTTTCAAAGCTCCATACATGCTGAACTGGAAACCAGAAATCACTGTTCTCATCTTAAGATGAGGAAAAATAAGAAGAGTATGAGGTAAGTCACTTCCCAATGATCATACAGGTATTAGAGATAGAATTGAGACCTAGGTCCACTAACCCATGTCTGAGTTATCAACCTGTCTTGTTATTGTGTAAGAAGAGGCTTGGATTCTTATCCATTCTAAAAGCAAGTGACTAAATTGAGTTACTGAGTCAATGTCTTATATTCAGAAAGAATGGCTTTAAAAGAGCATTCTATTTCTAAGAATTCATCTTGTGTTGTGCTTAGTTGCTCAGTCATGTCCAACTCTTGGCGACCCCACAGACTGTAGCCCACCAGGCTCCTCTGTCCATGGGGTTCCCTAGGCAAGAATACTGGAGTGGGTTGCTATTTCCTTCTCCAGAACATATTACTAGAAGGGGGTAAAAGGCATCCACCAAGCTTAACTGGAAGTGTTAAAGCTGGGGCACAGCCACATCAATTACTATAAAAACTCATATATATAAAGAAGTTTATTGCAATGTAAGTTATTACAGGAAAATATAAATAGTTGGAGTGCACACGCTTGCAATGGGATACTGAGAAAAGGTGTGCTGTTCTTCAGTCACTAAGTTGTATCCGACTCTTTGCGACCCCATGAACGGCATGCAGCACAGCAGGCTTCCCCGTCTTTCACTATCTCCTAGAGTTTGCTCAGGCTCATGTCCACTGAGTCACTGATGCCATTCAACCATCTCATCCTCTGTTGTCCCCTTCTCCTGCTGCCCTCAATCTTTCCTAGCATCAAGGTCTTTTCCAATGAGTCAGTTCTTTGCATCAGGTGGCCAAAGTATTGGAGCTTCAGCTTCAGCATATGTCCTTCCAAAGAACATTCAGGACTGATTTCCGATTAACTGGTTTGATCTCCTTTCAGTCCAAAGGACTCTCAAGAGTCTTCTCCAGCACCACAATAAGTAACAGCAGAGTTAAATGTTTATGACACTGTAATAAGTTATTGCAGCCATGAAATTAAAAGACGCTTACTCCTTGGAAGGAAAGTATACCTAGACAGCATATTAAAAAGCAAAGACATTACTTTGCCAACAAAGATCCATCTAGTCAAGTCTATGATTTTTCCAATAGTCATGTATGGATGTGAGAGTTGGACTACAAAGAAAGCTGAGCGCTGAAGAATTGGTGCTTTGGAACTGTGGTGTTGGAGAAGACTCTTGAGAGTCCCTTGGACTGCAAGGAGATCCAACCAGTCCATCCTAAGGAGATCAGTCCTGGGTGTTCATTGGAAGGACTGATGTTGAAGCTGAAACTCCAATACTTTGGTCACCTGATGTGAAGAGCTGACTCATTGGAAAAGACCCTGATGCTGGGAAAGATTGAGGGCAGGAGGAGAAGGGGATGACAGAGGATAAGATTGGATGGCATCACCAACTCAATGGACATGAGTTTGGGTGGACTCCGGGAGTTGGTGATGGACAGGGAGGCCTGGTGTGCTGCAGTTCATGGGTTTACAAAGAGTCGGACACGACTGAGCGACTGAACTGAACTGAGCTGAATAAGTGAAGAAAACTGACTATAAAACTGCCTGTGTAAATATAAAGTGAAGGAAAATAGAAAAAACTACCATTTGTGAGTACTGAACCCTTGAAAAAATTGTATTACATTGTGATAAATATGTAAAAAGAAATTTTTTTTTAAATACATCGATGATACTTTTATATAAGTCGGAAACACTGTACTAGTCTTTGGGAAAAAAGGACAACTTGTTTCTCAAAAGTTTAGTTTAAAATTTAGAGTCATAAATATCAGCTTTTGACAGAAATATGTCATTTTTTACACAGAAGTATATGCTAGCATAATGGATATTCTCCTTCCTATTACATGTATCAATATTTAAATGAATGGTTCTCCAGAGGCTTACTAAAATGGCATTTCATGTCATTTTAAATTAGATATTTATGGTACAACAATGTAAAGAATAAAAGGCATGATACATTGGACAATTTTTATAGAAAAGGATTCTAGTAAAATGGTTGAGTGCAATGCACCATCAACACGGGCTTGTGTCCACCCTCATTCATTCAGCTCACAGCAGAAAATGCCTGTGCCTAAATCCAAGAGAGTAAATAAGTCTGACTTTAAAAGTGTTTCTCTCTTTGGTATAATACTTTTTTTTTTTTACTTCTTTTTCAATAATTCCTTGCAGCTCCAGCTTATACACAATGAATTGTCTGTTCCTTTATTGAAGTATTGAAGGGAAGGGGTTGGAAGAAACACAACTTTTAAAGCCAGTACCAAAGAAAATAACTCCTTTTGTGTAAGGAGAGATCAATAGTAGCCTCTGTGCTCTTTCTGTTTCTTGATTGTAATTTCTATTGATGCGTACAAAACCTAGACATTTGGCTTTAAGTGTTGATTTAAAAAAATTTTAACAGAAAGAATAGAGAGAAAGAGCAATTTTAACCATCATTGACCTACTTTCAAAAATTCCATTCTGTTCTTAATTCACAAACCCCAACAAAAGAAAAAGAATCTTGAAGTATGTCTACAAGCCAAAACAGTGCCTAACTTAAGTTTCAATAGTTTTTTCTATGTCAATGAATGTAATTATGAAAGAGGTTCAACTGGAATTACTTTAAAACAAGAAATTTCCAATCATGATAATTATTATCTTTTGCCATCTGTACTTTTAATTATTATTGGGAAATGACTATCTTCTGTTGAAAAAGTGGCTGACTACAATGGAAGGAGCAGCATTTCACTTGCACGTGACAGTCCTTTTCCATTCTTGGTCCCTGATTCCTTTATACCAAACAAAGAATGAAAATGACCAAATCCATTAGAATGTCCAGTTTCTTCAGGAATAATTTATTTTTAAAAGTCATTATATTTTAGAAATTTATAAGCTGAATAAAAATTTATAAATTGAAATTTAAAAATAATATATTGCTACATCTATATACTAAAGGATTTAATTACTTAAGAATCACATTCAGGAATGTCTACCTAATCTTAACTTACTTATGGGTTAATTAAAGTTAAAATACATAAATAAATAAATGATGAAAGCAGTCTAGATGTTTTCTGATTGAAACTTGATCTATTCTCATTTATTCAACAGCTATTGTTCATTATATGAAAGAAAGTAAAGTCGCTCAGTCGTGTCTGACTCTTTGCGACCCTATGGACTGTAGCCCACCAAGCTCCTCTGTCCATGGGATTCTCCAGGCAAGAGTACTGTAGTGGGGTGCTGTTTCCTTCTCCAGGGGATCTTCCCAACGCAGGGATCGAACCCAGGTCTCCCCATTGTGGGCAGATGCTTTAACTTCTGAGCCACCAGGAAAGCCAATCACCATGCTAAGAACTGTGAATAAAGGATGTGGAAGAAAAGGCATTATTTCTGCTTTCTTAGAACTTAAAAATTGGAGACAATAATAATGTGGAGTGATATGCTCTATAGAGAGATGGAGCAGGAGCTAAGGGCATAAACTGATATATGAAGTTACCCTAGAAGTATTTCAGTTCAGTCATTCAGTTGTGTCTGACTCTTTGTGACCCCATGTATTGCAGTATGCCAGGCCTCCCTGTCCATCACCAACTCACGGAGTTTACACAAACTCATGTCCATTGAATCAGTGATGCCATCCAACCATCTCATCCTCTGTCGTCCCCTTCTCCTCCTGCATTCAATCTTCCCCAGCATCAGGATCTTTTCAAATGAGTCAGTTCTTCCCATCAAGTGGCCAAAGTATTGGAGATTCAGCTTCAGCATCAGTGCTTCCAATGAATATTCAGGACTGATTTCCTTTAGGATGGACTGGTTGGATCCTCGTGCAGTCCAAGGGACTCCCAAGAGTCTTCTCCAACACCATAGTCTAAAAGCATCAATTCTTCAGCACTCAGCTCTCTTTATAATCCAACTCTCACATCCATATATGACTACTGAGAAAACCATAGCTTTGACTAGATGGACCTTTGGTGGCAAAGTAATGTCTCTGTTTTTTAATACGCTATCTAGGTTGGTCATAACTTTTCTTCCAAGGAACAAGCATTTTTTAATTTCATGGCTGCAGTCACCATCTGAAATTATTTTGGAGCCCAAATAAATAAAGTCTGTTACTGTTTCCATTGCTTCCCCATCTATTTGCCATGAAGTGATGGCACCAGATGCTATGATCTTAGTTTTCTGAATGTTGAGTTTTAACCCAACTTTTTCACTCTCCTAGTTCACTTTCATCAAGAGGCCCTTTAGTTCTTCTTTGCTTTCTGCAATGGAGTGAAGGTGGGTATCATCTGCATATCTCAGGTTATTGATATTTCTCCTGAAATCTTGATTCTAGCTTGTGTTTCATCCATCCCAACATTTCTCATGATGTACTCTGCATAGAAGTTAAATAAGCAGGTGACAATATACAGCCTTGACATATTCCTTTTCCTATTTGGAACCAGTCTGTTGTTCCATGTCCAGTTCTAACTGTTGCTTCCTGACCTGCATACAGATTTCTCAAGAGGCAGGTTAAATGGTCTGGTATTCCCATCTCTTTCAGAAATTTTCACAGTTGGTTGTGATCCACACAGTCAAAGGCTTTGGCATAGTCAATAAAGCAGACATGGATGTTTTTCTGGAACTCTGTTGCTTTTCTGATGATCCAACAGATGTTGGCAATTTGAACTCTGATTCCTAGAAATACTAGGTTTATTATCAGGGTTCTCTAGAGGAACAGCTTCCCTGGTGGCTTAGAGGTTAAAGCGTCTGCCAGGAATGCAGGAGACTTGAGTTCGATCCCTGGGTTGGGAAGATCCCCTGGAGAAGGAAATGGCAACCCACTCCAGTACTCTTGCCTGGAGAATCCCATGGAGGGAGGAGCCTGGAAGGTTACAGTACATGGGGTCACAAAGAGTTGGACACGACTGAGCAACTTCACTCACTCACTCACTAGAGGAACAGAACTAGTAGGAATAGATAAATAGGAATTAAGATGTAGGTAAATAGATATTTCTGCTTTATTGACTATGCCAAAGCCTTTGACTGTGTGGATCACAATAAACTGTGGAAAATTCTGAAAGAGATGGGAATACCAGACCACCTGACCTACCTTTTGAGAAACCTATATGCAGGTCAGGAAGCAACAGTTAGAACTGGACATGGAACAACAGACTGGTTCCAAATAGGAAAAGAAGTACACCAAGGCTGTATATTGTCATCCTGCTTATTTAACTTTTATGCAGAGTATATAATGAGAAACACTGGGCGGGAAGAAGCACAAGCTGGAATCAAGATTGCCAGGAGAAATATCAATAACCTCAGATATGCTGATGACACCACCCTTATGGCGGAAAGTGAAGAGAACTAAAAAGCCTTTTGATAAAAGTGAAAGTGGAGAGTAAAAAAGTTGGCTTAAAGCTCAACATTCAGAAAACGAAGATCATGGCATCTGGTCCCATCACTTCATGGGAAATAGATGGGGAAACAGTGGAAACAGTGTCAGACTTTATTTTGGGGGGCTCCAAAATCACTGCAGATGGTGATGGCAGCCATGAAATTAAAAGACGCTTACTCCTTGGAAGGAAAGTTATGACCAACCTAGCTAGCATATTGAAAAGCAGAGACATTACTTTGCCCACAAAGGTCCAACTAGTCAAAGCTATGGTTTTTCCAGTCATCATGTATGGATGTGAGAGTTGGACTGTGAAGAAAGCTGAGTGCTGAAGAATTGATCCTTTTGAATTGTGGTGTTGTAGAAGACTCTTGAGAGTCCCTTGGACTGCAAGGAGATCCAACAAGTCCATTCTGAAGGAGATCAGCCCGGGATTTCTTTGGAGGGAATGATGCTGAAGCCGAAACTCCAGTACTTTGGCCACCTCATGCGAAGAGTTGACTCATGGAAAAGACTCTGATGTTGGGAGGAGCAGGGGACTCTGATGCTTGGGGGCAGGAGGAGAAGGGGACGACCGAGGATGAGATGGCTCGATGGCATCACTGACTCGATGGACATGGGTTTGGGTGAACTCCGGGAGTTGGTGATGGACAGGGAGGCCTGGCATGCTGTGATTCATGGGATTGCAAAGAGTTGGACATGACTGAGGGACTGAAATGAACTGAACTGAACTGAACTGAACTGAAATAGATATAGGTATATGTATATAGGTATATGGAAAGAGAGGTTGAGATTACAGTTATGAGGAATTGATACCCATGATTATGGAGTGGTGGTGATTTAGTTACTAAGTTGTGTCTGACTATTGCAAACCCATGGACTGTAGCCTGCTGGGCTCCTCTGTCCATGGGATTCTTGAGGCAAGAATACTGAAATCGGTTGCCGTTTCCTTCTCTAGGGGATCTTCCCCACCCAGGAATTGAACCCTGGGTTGGGTCTCCTGTTTGCAGGTGGATTCTTTACCAACTGAGCCACAGGGAAAGCTCAGAATGATTATGAGCCTAGAGGCTGATGTTTAAGATTATGGATGCTAAGTCTCAATTCAGCAGTTGGCAAGCTGGAACCCAGAAGAGCCAATGGGGTAGTTCCCATCCAATGGGAGAAAACCAGTGTTTCAGCTCAATCAGTCAGGCCAAAGTCCTCTCTTATTTAGCTTTTTGGTCTTCAGCTGACTGGACAAGGCCCACCCTCATTCTGGATGGCAATCCACTTTACTCTGCCCTACCCATTTAAATGTCAATCTCATGCAGAAACAC
Source organism: Aepyceros melampus (assembly GCA_006408695.1). Classification (NCBI taxonomy): domain Eukaryota; kingdom Metazoa; phylum Chordata; class Mammalia; order Artiodactyla; family Bovidae; genus Aepyceros; species Aepyceros melampus. Next base: position 618,638 of record SJXQ01005969.1, on the reverse strand, counting down.
CTCGTACCTAAGGCCCAGCCAAATTGACCCATAAAATTAACTGGTCACAGTGGGTTAGGTCAAGAAGGTTTTCTTGACAAAGAGAAACCTGAATGCTGAAGTATATTTCATAGTTTATTAATTACTACTTTCTCATAAGTAAATTATACTGCTAAATATATAATGTATGTGTGTCTTCAAAAATGAAATGTTTTCTCTCATTTTTAGGGGAAATAATTAGGTCTTCATTATATTAGGTTAAATCCCTAGAGAAGCCAGTATTAGAACTGAATTTATAAAATTCATGGAATATTTCTATTATAGCAATAGAATATACAGTGGTTTTATTTTTAGGATTCTAAAGTTTACAAAATGTTCTCACCTACATTATCTTTTCTTCGGCTACCTATTTTTGATGTTTACTTACTGAAAGACATTTATATTTTTTAAATATTTTATTAGAAACAAATTTTCAACTAGACACAAAAATAATGAAAATACAGATTTGGTATGTGTGGATGGTGTTTGGATGCTCTTTCTAACAATTTGGTATGTGTTGGATATGTTGTTGTTTAGTCACCAAGTTGTATCCAATTCTTTTGTGATCCCATCAAACTGTAGCCTGCCAGGCTCCTTTGTCCATGGGACTTCCCAGGAAAGAATACTGGTGTGTGTTGCCGTTTCCTTCTCCAGGGAATCTTCCCGACCCAGGGATCAAACTACGTCTTCTGCACTGACAGGCAGATTCTTTATCACAGAGCCACCTGGGAAGCCCACCTATGGATATAGGTAGATCCTAACTGGGGTAACCTTTAGAAAATCAAAATTTTACTTGAGAGATTACCGAAAGACAAAAATTCTCAGGAAAAATTTTTTAAAGCATTTAGAAAAAATTAAAGTGTTTATTGGTTTAAATATTTTGTTATAGAGAAGTAAATCCACGTGTTCATAATTACCCAGTTTTGGGAATTCCCTGGCAGTCCAGTGGTTAGGACTCTTGGCTTTCACTGCTAAGGGCCCAGGTTCAACCCCTGGTTGGGAAACCAAGATCCCACAAGCCACATAGGACAGGCAAAAATCAATAGGTAATTACCCAGGTTCTCGCTACCCTATCCCCTCATGTCTTGCACCTTGAGGTTTCTTCACCAGAGTTTTTGGTGCTAAAAAGTACATTGCTGGATTCCTTGGTGGTCTAGTGGCTAAGAATCTGCCTGCGAATACAGGAGACACAGGTTTGATCCCTGGTCTGGGAAGATTCCACGTGCTTTGGACAGCTAAGCCCATGCACCAGAACCACCGAAGCCCCAGTGCCTAGAGCCTGTGCTCTGCAGCAAGAGAAACCACTGCAGGGAGAAGCCTGCGCAACACAACTACACAGTAGCCCCCAGTCACCACACCTAGAAAAAGCTCACATCCAGCAATGAAGACCCAGCAGAGTCAAAAATAAACAATTTTTTTTAAAGTTCATTGCTGCTTTAGGAACCACAAAACCTTTACTGTAATTGAAAAGAAAACAGTGATAGCTATTCTCCTTACTGACCCATGAGTTACTACTTTCCTCATTTCCCCCTTTATTAATTTATATTAGAAATAATCTGTACAGATGTTTTAAAAATATATTGAGTTTTTTTAATGAGAGAAGAATATGATCTATCCTACTAAAATTATCATTGCATTTGAAAAGAATGTGTATTTTGCAGTCACTTGGAATAGTGATTTATTAAATATTAGTAAGTCAAGGAGTTGATAGCACTGTTCAAACCTTCATCTTTACTGACTTTTTTGGTCTAGTTCTATCAAATGCTGAGAGAGGGATATTAAAACTCCCTATGGTGATTGTGTAATTTGTTATCTATTAATTATCTAAATTTTGCTTCATATAATTTAGAGCTCTGTTTATAATTGCTTTATCTTTATAATAAATTGACCATTTCATCTTCATGAGGGTTTCTTTTTATCTCTGGTAATATTTTTGTTTTGGAATCTATTTTATCTGACATTAATATAGCTATTCTAGCCATCTTATTAATATTTCCATGGTATATCTTTCTCATTCCTTTACTTTGGAAATGTCTGTGATCTCATATTTAATGTGTGTCTTATGTAGTCAGTATATAGTTGGATTTTGTTTCATGCTCATTCAAAAGTCTTTCTCCTTTAATTGGAAACTTTTAGTCTTTCATAATTATGATAATGTAATTATTGAAATAGTTAATGTAGCAGGGAGAAAAGTAGTCCTCAAGGTTATTTACTCCCCAACTCCAAGACTTTGAAAATGTGATTATGATTAAAGACATAGAAATTAAGAAGTTATCCTTGATTATTTGGAAGGACCCATTCTAATCTTATAAATCCTTTAAAGCAGAGAATCTTTCTCAAATGTGGCCAGGGAGAGAGAAAACCACAGTGGAAGAAGGTTCAGAGAGATGTGACATGAGGAAGACTTAACCTGCTATTGTTGGATTTGAAAATAAAGGAAAGGAACCATGAGATGGTAGTACCTGGTTCTGGGAACAAGCCTTCAGTTTACAGCCAAGAGGAAAACAGGGACCTGTATCTTACAGAGACCTGAAGGAACTCATCTCTATCATAAATACAGACAATCAGAAAACAGATTCCCTTCTAGAGACTTCAGAAAGGGATGCAGCCTGTTAATGCCTTGATTTTAGTTCACTGAATTCCATGCCATATTTCTCTGTTTTTAACTGAAGTGTATTTTATTAACAACTTTTTTTAGTTTTAAGTGTACAGCAAGTGATTTGTTATATATAAATAAATACATATATATTCTTTTTCAGATTCTTTTTCACTATAGGTTATAGCAAGATATTGAATATAGTTCCCTTGTTATACAGTAGGTCCTTGTTGATTATCTATTTTATATATATAGTAGTACGTATATGGTAATCCCAGACTCCTAATATATTCCCCCTTTTCCTCTTTGGTAATAAGTTTATTTCGTATGTCTATGATTCTGTTTTATAAATATGTTCATTTGTATCATTTTTCCAGATTCCACATACAAGTTATATCATATAATATTTATCTTTCTCTGTCTGACTTACCTCATTTAGTACAATAACTTCTAAGTCCATTTATGTTGCTTCAAATGCCATTATTTCATTCTTTTTATGATTGAGCAGTATTCCATTGTGTATATATGTCACAATGGACTCATTTGAAAAGACCCTGATGCTGGGAAAGATTGAGGGCAGGAGGGAAAGGGGACGACAGAGGATGAGATGGTTGATTGGCATCACCAACTCAATGGACATGGGTTTGGGTGGACTCCGGGAGTTAGTGATGGACAGGGAGGCCTGGCATGCTGTGGTTCACGGGGTCGCAAAGAGTCAGACATGACTGAACGACTGAACTGAACCTGAATATATGTCACATCTTCATTGCGTATATATGTCACAATGTCCACTCACCTGCCAATGTACATTTAGGTTGGTTCCATATCTTGGCTATAGTAAGCAGTGCTGCTATGAGCAAATGGGTCCTTGTATCTTTTTGAATTAGAGTTTTTGTCTTTTCCAGGTATATGCCCAAGAGAGGGATTGCTAGATCATATAATAGCTTAATTTTTATTTTTTTAAGGACTCTCCATAGTATTTTTCATAGTTGCTGCAGCAACCTACATTCTCATCAACCATATAGGAGGGTCCTGTTTACTCCATACTATCTCCAGCATGTATTATTTTTGGACTTTTTGATGATGGCCATTCTGACTGGTGTGAGGTGATACCTGACTGTAGAAAGATTTGTATTTCTTTAATAATTATAATGCAGATCATCTTTTCATGTGCCTACTAGTCATATATATGTCTTCTTTGAAAAAAGTGTTTATTTAGGTCTTTTGCTCATTTTTGATTGGATTGTTTGCTCTTTTTGATATTGAGCTGTATGAGCTGTTTGCATATAATGAAAATTAATCCCTTGTCAATCACATCATTTGAAAATATTGTCTCCCATCCATAGGGTCTCTTTTCATTTTGTGATGGTTTCCTTTGTTCTGCAAAAGCTTTTAATTTCAATTAAGTCCTGTTTATTTGTTTTTGCTTTTATTTCCATTACCCGAGGAAACAGATTCAAAAAATATCACTGTGACTTATGTCAAAGAGTGTTCTGCATCTAAGAGTTTTGTGTTAATAGTACCTAGTCACATATTTAGATCTTTAAGCCATTCAGGGTTTATTTTTGTATATGGTTTTGTATGTGGGCTTCCATGATGGCTCCACAGTAAAGAATCTGCCTGCAATGCAGGAGACTCAGGTTAGATCCCTGAGTCAGGAAGATCCCCTGGAGGAGGAGATGGCAAACCAGCCTAGTATTTTTGCCTGGAAAATTCCATGGAAAGAGGAACCTGGAGGGTTACAGTGCATAGGGTCACAAAGAGTCAGACATAACTGAGTGACTGAACTCACACGGTGTTAGAAAATGTTCTAATGTCACTCTTTCACTGTGGGTGCATACATGCTAAGTTGCTTCTGTTGTGTCCAACTCTTTGCAACCCTATGGACTGTAGCGTGACAGGCTCCTCTGTCCATGGGATTTCGCAGGCAAGAATACTTTAGTGGGTTGCCATTTCCTCTTCCAGCAGATTTTCCCAAGCCCAGGGATGGAACCCATGTCTCTTAGTCTCCTGCATTGGCAGGTGGGTTCTTTACCACTCTCTACACCTAGGAAGCCCAATTGTCCCAGTACCACTTATTAACACTGAAGAGATTGTCTTTTATCCATTGTATATTCTTGCCTTCTTTGTTGATGATTAGTTGACCATAAGGTTTATTACTGAGTTCTTTATCCATTGATCTATATATGTTGGATATATATATTTTTTTGTGCCAGTGTTACAATGTTTCAATTACTGTAGCTCTATAGTAGATTCTCAAGGCAAGAATACTGAAGTGGTTTGCCATTGCCTTCTCCAGTGGACCACATTCTGTCAGACCTCTCCACCGTGACCCTCCCGTCTTGGGTGGCCCCACACGACATGGCTTAGTTTCACTGAGTTAGACAAGGCTGTGGTCTGGGTGATCAGAATGGCTAGTTTTCTGTGATTATGGTTTCAGTGTGTATACCCTCTGATACCCTCTCACAACACCTAACCGGCTTACTTGAGTTTTTCTTACCTTGGACAAGGGATGTCTCCTCACCCGCCCCTCCTGACCTTGGGCATAGGGTAGCTCCTCTCGGCCCTCCTGTGCCCGCGCAGCCACTGCTCCTTGGATGTTGGAAGGACTGATGCTGATGCTGAAGCTGAAATTCCAATATTTTGACCATCTCATGTGAAGAGTTGACTCACTGGAAAAGACTTGAGGGACTGGGGGCAGGAGAAGAAGGAAGCAACAGAGGATGAGATGGATGGATGGCATCACCGACTCGATGGACATGAGTTTAAGTTTGACTGAACTCCGGGAGTTGGTGATGGACAGGGAGGCCTGGTGTGCTGTGATTCATGGGGTCGCAAAGAGTCAGACACGACTGAGCAACTGAACTGAACTGAACTGAAGATTCATAACACATAAAAAACTATGCTATGAAAAAAAAGAGCCTAGACTATATTGAAAAAACTGTAAAAAGGAATATGGATTTTAAAGGTGCTGGCCATTGAAGGCTCAGCAGGAAATGAAGAACATAGTATTTGATGGACATGAGTTTGAGCAAGCTCTGGGAGTTGGTGATGGACAGGAAAGCCTGGCATACTGCAGTCCATGGGGTCCCAAAGAATCAGAAATGATGGAGTGACTGAACTGAACTGAACTGAATTCTTAGTTTGCAGGTTGATTTGGCCCATGGACCATAATTTCCTGACTTCTGAAACAGTGTTTGAGACTCTATTCACTTTTTAAAAAATATTTGTTCTATTTTTTTTTACCTTGGATAATTTCTATTTCTATTTTTTCTAGATCATTTACTTTTCCATCCAGCATGTTCATTTGACTATCTTGTCCATCTAGAGATTTTTTTCAGAAAATATAGTTTTATTTCTAAAATTTCTATTTCAGGTATTGTCATTCATTTTTTTAAACATATTTAGCTTTGAATTTAATGACCATAATTACAGTAACGATAGACTCTTCATTTTTATTAAGAAAACAACAAATAATAAAATGTAATCTCAGGTGAAAAATCAAATAATGCTCATTAGTAAAGTGAAAGTGAAGTCACTCAGTCATGTCCAACTCTTTGCAACCCGTGGACTGTAGCCCACCAAGCTCCTCCGTCCATGGGATTCTCCAGGCAAGAATACTGGAGTGGGTTGCCATTTCCTTCTCCATTTAGTAAAGGAAGCTGAAAAAAAGATGTTATAGCTCATTAAACTCTGATTGAACATCATTTTTCCTAAACACATGATCAAAACTGGAGGGTCTCCTGAATATGATATCTTCTTTATTTCACCTTGAAAGTTCCTCATTGATTTCCTTCTGACCTCCACAAAATATATATTTTGTGGTTAATATTATGGATATTAACCGTATCTGTCTTTGTCCTAGGCTACCAGAAAATAAAGTCTGAGAAAGGGATTAAACTGCTTATAGTTAGTTAGTAAGTGAGAGTCAGGGCAGTGAAGATGAAGAAATTGAAAGAGAGGAGACAAGGAATGGTGCTCCTGATGTAATGAGAGCTAGGACGCACACTTTATAGAGAGATGAGGTAGGTCACCCAGCAGGTGTTTTACTCAGTATGTGAGCCTTCTCTGGAAAGTCTGCAAGGAGAAACCATCCATTGGAGCAGTCCATGAAAGGGAAAGATAAAGGAATCTTTATGTGCCCTGTTCCCTTTTACCTCCCTTTCCCCATTGGTCAGGATTCATATCAAGAGCTATTGACCCCCACAACTCTGAGTGTTATCAGAGTAACAATCTATCCCAGTCTGAAAGTAAAGTGGTAGGGTATAGAGAGAGCTAAGTGTATAACAGCCTGCCAAGCATGTGGGCCTCGGGGTTCAACTTGGGCTCCAGCCAGCTTGGAGAGCTGAGCAAAGGCACCAGTAAAGGAGGCAGTGCATGTTAGTTGCTCAGTCATGTCCACTCTGTTTCCCTGCCCCGCACATACAGAGCTTTCCTCAGCTGTGTTCATAGCCTGGCCTGTGTGGGCAAGGAGGGGGGTGCTGGTTCTGAAAGCACAGGGGTCTCCAGGCTCTCTCTGTCCCAAACACAATGGTTTTAGGATAGCATTACTCAGGCATTGGAGGGGCAGTGTTACCAGGACACGCTGGGGGCATGATGGGGTAGATGAGGAAACACCAAATGTTTATGTTCATCAACATTATCATTTATGTATGTCACAGTTGAAAAATATTTACCACTGGCTTATGTGTCGCTATCTTGTAGAAAACGGTTGTAGTTTAGGAAAACGAAGAACTATCTAAAAATACTACCGTAAACTCTTCACACTGATCATTTAAATTGTGTGGCAAAGGACTCTGGTAGCTTAAACTAATTACCCCTGTGTGAATGAGAGAGGGCAGTTATAGGCTTTATCTTTGTTTGGGAGGCAGGCAGTGGAGCTAAAACAGAAATCTCCAGATGGGGGAAGGAGAGGGTCAGACAAATTGAGACAGTAGCACTGAAACATATACATTACAGTCGTAAAATAGATAGCTAGTAGAAGTTGCTGCATAACACAGGGAGCTCACCTGTCACCCCGAGCTCTGTGACAACCAGGAGCAGGATGAAGCATGGGACGGGGGAGGTTCAAGAGGGAAGGTGTATATATATATATGTACATATGGCTTATTCATGTTGATGTATGGCAGAAACCAACACAATATTGTAAAGCAATTATCCTCCAATTAGAAATAAATTTTTTAAAATGTGAATACTCAAAAAGAAAAAGAAAAGGAAAAAAATCCCCAAATAGTATTACCTAAAATCAGAATTTTTAAACAAAAAGAAAAGATATGTTTGTTCTTCTGGAATACAGTTTTTAAAATAACTCCATTGCTTTAGATATTTCTTGCATTACCATAAACAGACAAAAAAATGACAAAAATCTTGTACATTCATTAGAATGTTTCCCAATATCATATCAAAATTTGGCATACCAGGATATTCAGATCAAATCTAATTACTGGAAACTATTCTAACATTTGCTGCTTTTTTACTTTTTAATAGAATGTTTACAAAGTAAAAATGTATTATGTAGAGAAGGTCATTATCTAATGTTTAGGGTCTTATTACATAAATCTTGAGTGTTTCCACTTCTGCTAATCAAAATGCATAGGAATATAAGTTACTACAATCCTCAAAAAATTATAAAGAACTTGTAACATGTATGGATATTAATACTCTTTACAGACCTGGAAGAAAATTATTTTAGCCCAAAAAACCTTATATACCTTCCGAGCAACATTGAGACTCTTTTTAGAACTGAATACAAATTACTTTCAGCATTTGTTGTCACTCACTCAGTAGTGTCCAACTCTTTGCAACTCCATGGACTGCAGCCTGCCAAGGTTCCTTGTCCTTCACCATCTCCCAGAGCCTGCTCAAACTCATGTCCATTGAGTCAGCAATGCCATCCAATCATCTCATCCTCTGTCGTCCCCTTCTCATGCCTTCAGTCTTTCCCAACATCTAGATCTTTTCCAATGAGTTGACTCCACATCAGGTGGCCAAAGTTGCAGCTTTCGAGCTTCAGCTTCCATGTCAGTCCTTCCAATGAATATTCAAGACTGATTTCCTTTACGATTGACTGGTTTGAAATCCCAGGGTTGATCTCCTTCAGAATAGACTGGTTGGATCTCCTTGCAGTCCAAGGGACTCTCAAGAGTCTTCTCCAACACCACAGTTCAAAAGCATCAATTCTTTGTCACTCAGCTTTCTTTATAGACCAACTCTCACATCCATACATGACCACTGGAAACACCATAGCCTTGACTAGACGGCCTTTGTTGACAAAGTAATGTCTCTGCTTTTTAATATGTTGTCTAGGTTGGTCATAACTTTGCTTTCTCCATACCCTCTCCAGCATTTATTGTTTGCAGATTTCTTGATAATGGCCATTTTGACCAATATGAGACCAGTTAGTGATTTGGAAGCTCTTTTCATGTGCTTTTTAGAAGGAAATGGCAATCTACTCTGGTATTCTTGCCTGGGAAACCCCACAGACAGAGGAGCCTGGAAGGCTACAGTCTATGAGGTCCTAATAGAGTCAGACACAGCTGGCAACTAAGCATTGAGCACCTCTTCTTTGAAGAAATGTCTATTTAAATCTGCTCATTTTGGAGATTTTTTTTTAAATTGAGCTGCATGAACTTTTTGTATACTCTTTTCAGTTGCTTCATTTGCAAATATTTTCTCCCTCTCCAATGGTTGTCTTTTCATTTTGTCTATTGTTTCCTTTGTTATGTATGCAAAAGCTTTTAAAACTCTGAGAGGGAAATATTGGCAGAACACTCTTTGTCATAATTCACAGCAAAATCTTTTCCAATCTACCTCTGAGAGTAATGAAAATAAAAACAAAAATAAATAAATGGGACCTAGTGTACTATCCAAGTTTAAGGTTGCTTTAACAATCTAGGAAGATTATAGGGAGAACAAAGAATACATGTATACTGCAAGCCATTGACTCCAAAGAGAGAAAGAAGAAGGGGTTAAATTATAATCAAGTTAGCCACCATAAAGATTAGGCCAAAAAAACAGGACTATTTAGGAAAAATTCCTCTTCCTTGGGACCAAAGGAATAATTTTAAAAAAATATATATATATATATATATGGCATGAGATACAATTAAAGAGTGCCCTGGATGACAGATTTTATTTTCTTGGGCTCCAACATCACTGCAGACAGTGACTGCAGACATGAAATTAAAAGACGTTTTCTCCTTGGAAGGAAAACTATGACAAACCTAGACAACATATTGAAAGCAAAGACATCACTGTGCTGATTAAGGTCCATAAGGTTAAATTATGGCTTTTCCAGTAGTCATGTATGGATGTAAGAACTGGACCATAAAAAAGGCTAAAAATCACTCAGTCATGTCCGACTCTTTGTGACCCCATGGATTATACATTCCATGGAATTCTCCAGGCCAGAATACTGGAGTGGATAGCCTTTCCCTTCTCCAGGGAATCTTCCCAACCCAGGGATCAAACCCAGGTATCTCACATTGCAGGCATATTCTTTACCAGCTGAGCCACAAGGGAAGCCCAAGAATACTGGAGTAGGTAGCCTATCCATTCTCCTGCAGGTCTTCCTGACCCAGGATTCAAACTGGGGACTCTTGCATTGCAGGTAGATTCTTTACCAAACTGAGCTATCAGGGAAGCCCCTTAAAAAAGGCTGAGTGCTGAAGAATTGATGCTTTCAAACTGTGGTGCTGGAGAAGACTTTTGAGAGTCCATTGGACTGCAAAGAGATCAAACCAGTCAATCCTAAAGGAAATCAACCCAGGATATTCACTGGATTCTTTGGCCACCTGATGAGAAGAGCCGACTCATTGGAAAAGACCCTGATGCTGGGAAAGATTGAAGGCAAATGGAGAAGGGAACAACGGAGGATGAGATGGTTAGATAGCATCATCCATTCAATGGACATGAACCTGAGCAAACTTTGGTGGACTGTGAAGGACAGGGAAGACTGTCATGCTGCAATCCATGGGGTCATAAAGAGTCTGACACAATCTAGCAACTGAACACACACACATACAAACACACACACACACTGACTGACTGCAAGCTCACCATCTTAGAAAAGTTTAGTTCATTGTTTCAGGTCTTGAAAAAATTTTAAGATTCAAAAAGGTTAATAAAATGACACACGTGTGTTATTTCAACACAGGATGATTTATTCTGTCATATTAGCTTTGACATGTTTCCACAAGAGAAATGAAATTATTAAGAATGTATTTGGTCTTCATCACTCTACTTATCCCTGAACTATCCAGAGGCTACCACCATCAAAACCTTGTGTATCCAATCAGTTGATTTTCATTTTTATATCACACATATATCGTCACTACCAAAACATTGCATATTTAAAATTTCCAAAAGTGCTAACATTGTGTGGTATCATTTGCAATTTGGTTTTCTTTTTCATTCCATATTACATTTGTGAAACCCATTCATGCTGATATATGTCACCTGTAAGAATATACATTTGATCACCTTTTGATATTGATTTATGAGTTTCTGACATTTCACTATTACAAATTGCTTTATAATAAACATTCTTCAGTTTCATTTTTGGCTGTGCTTGATCTTAGTTGTTTTTGCATGGGCTTTCTCTAGTTGTGGTGAGCAGTGGCTGCCCTTCATTGCAGCGTGCAGGCTTCTCATTGCGGTGGCTTCTCTTGTTTCAGGGCATGGACTCTAGATACATTGCCTTCAGTAATTGCGGCACACAGGCTCAGTAGGTGAGGCTCACAAGCTCTAGAGCGCAGGCTCAGTAGTTGCTCGTGGGCACATGGAATGATGCTAAAGCTGAAACTCCAGTACTTTGGCCACCTCATTCGAAGAGTTGACTCATTGGAAAAGACCCTGATGCTGGGAGGGATTGGGGTCAGGAGGAGAAGGGGATGACAGAGGATGAGATGGCTGGATGGCATCACTGACTCGATGGGCGTGAGTCTGAGTGAACTCCGGGAGTTGGTGATGGACAGGGAGGCCTGGCGTGCTGCGATTCATGGGGTCTCAAAGAGTCGGACACGACTGAGCGACTGAACTGAACTGAACTGAACTGAATATTTTAATTCATAGCTGGGGTTCATTTACTAGTATTTTTCCATATTCATAAGAAAGATTGGCGAGTAATTTTGTTCTTTCCTCCTTACATATCTGATTTTTCTATTTAAATAACATGGGCCTCACAGAATGATGAGGTAGCTTTCTTTTTTTCTCTTTTTGAAGGTTGTGGGGTTTTGTTTGTTTGTTTGTTTTTTTCCACTTTAGGCTGTGCTGGGTATTCACTGCTACCTGGGCTTTTCTCTGATTGTGGCCAGCAAAGGGCACTCCTAGCTGTTGTGCTCAGGCTTCTTATTGCAGTGGCCTCTCTTGTTGCAGACAAGCTCTAGGTGCTAGGGCTTCAGTACTTGAGGCAAATGGACTCAGTAGTTGTGACTCCTGGACTCTAGAGCACAAGGTCAATAACTGTGGCTTACAGGCTAAGTTGCTTAGTTGTTTGTGGGATCTTCGAGGATCAGGGATTTAACCAGTGTCTCCTGTCATTTTTTTTTTTTAAACAACTGATTCACCTGGGAAAACTCTAGAACAGTTTTTATTAGGTAAAGCTTATATATTTATTGTTTATTTGAAAGAACTTACCTATTTAAGTTTGTAGGAGAGGTAAATTTTCTTTTTCTGTGGCTGAGAAGGGAAAAGAGAAGATGAGACACTTTTTTAATGATATTCTCTTTAAGTTTTCTATTTCTTCTTGATTCAAGTTTCAATATAAATATTTCAAATGTTCTGTCATTAGATTCTTCTGTTTTTCCTTCTGATTCTTAAATTGCCACTATAACTCTAAACAGAGTCTCCTTTTTTCATTTGTTAATTCTGATTGCTTGAGCTTCTTTAACTTCTCTTAATAGCCTTGATTAAAATTTTCTACTTTATTTTTCTTTTCAAAAAAACAAGCTTTTATTTTCAGCCTTTTTTTGCTTCCCTGTTTACTATCTTATTGGGCTTCCTTGGTGGCTCAGATGGTAAAGCATCTGCCAGCAATACAGGAGACCTGAGTTCAATTCCTGGGTTGGGAAGGTCCCCTGGAGAAGGAAATGGCAATCCACTCCAGCACTTTTGCCTGGAAAATCCCATCAACAGAGGAGCCTGCTAAGCTACAGTCCATGGGGTCACAAAGAGTTGGACGCGACTTCACTTTACTATCTTATTAATTTTTTGTTCTTAGATTTATAAATTCTTTCATCTATTAAATATATTACCTTTATTTTTACCTTTACCTAAACTTCTTAAGCTTTAGCAATACAGGAACCATAAAATTCCAGATGTTCAAGCTGATTTTAGAAAAGGCAGAGATAAATTGCCAACATCCGCTGGATCACGGAAAAAGCAAGAGAGTTCAAGAAAAATATCTATGTCTGCTTTATTGACTATGCCAAAGCCTTTGACTGTGTGGATCACAATAAACTGTGGAAAATTCTGAAAGAGAGGGAAATACCAGTCTACCTGACCTGACTCTTGAGAAATCTGTATGCAGGTCAGGAAGCAACAGTTAGAACTGGACATGGAACAACAGACAGGTTTCAAATAGGAAAAGGAGTAAGTCAAGGCTGTATATTGTCACTCTGCTTATTTAACTTGTATGCGGAGTACATCATGAGAAACACTTGGCAGGAAGAAGCACAAGCTAGAATCAAGATTGCTGGGAGAAATATCAATAACCTCAGATATGTATATGACACCACCCTTATGGCAGAAAGTGAATAGGAGCTAAAAAGCCTCTTGATGAAAGTGAAAGAGGAGAGTGAAAAAGTTGGCTTAACATTCAGAAAACTAAGATCTTGGCATCCGGTACCATCACTTTATGGCAGAAAGATGGGGAAACAGTGAAAACGGTGGTTGACTTTCTTTTGGGGCTCCAAAATCACTGCAGATGGTGACTGCAGCCATAAAATTAAAAGATGCTTAATCCTTGGAAGGAAAGTTATGACCAACCTAGACAGCACATTAAAAAGCAGAGACATTACTTTGCCAACAAAGCTCCATCAAGTCAAGCCTATGGTTTTTCCAATGGTCATGTATGGATGTGAGAGTTGGACTATAAAGAAAGCTGAGCACAGAAGAATTGATGCTTTTGAACTGTGGTGTTGGAGAAGACTCTTGATAGTCCCTTGGACTGCAAGGAGATTCAATCAGTCCATCCTAAAGGAGATCAATCCAGAGTGTTCATTGGAAGGACTGATGCTAAAGCTCAAACTCCAATACTTTGGCCACCTGATGCAAAGAGCTGACTCATTTGAAAAGACCCTGATGCTGGGAAACATTCAGGGCAGGAGGAGAGGGGGACGACAGAGGATGAGATGGTTGATGGCATCACTTCTCAATGGACATGAGTTTGGGTATACTCCGTGAGTTGGTGATGGACGGGGAGGCCTCCCATGCTGCAGTCCATGGGGTTGCAAAGAGCGGGACATGACTGAGTGACTGAACTGAACTGAACTGAACCTTCTTAAGATTAGCTGTAGCTCACATATTGAATATTTTTCTATCTCAAAAATGTATTCCAATAAGTGTTTTGATAATTAACCCTCTAACCATGCTTCACACATTTTGATGTGTAATTTTTTGCTGCCATTAATTTTTAAATACTTTGGGATTTCCATTGTGTTTTCTTCTTTAACCTAAGTATTGTTTACCATGTGTGTATGTGTTGTGTATTTCCATGTATATGATTGTTCTTGTTTTTCTTTACTTCTTTGTTATTGATTTCTTCTTACTGATTTGTTGTCAGGTTTCCCTAGTGGCTCAGATAGTAAAGCATCTGCCTACAATGCGGGAGAACCAGAATCAATCCCTGGGTTGCAAAGATCTCCTGGAGACGGAAATGGCAACCCACTCCAGTATTCTTGCCTGGAAAATACCATGGATGGAGAAACCTGGTAGGCTATAGTCCATGAAGTGGCAAAGAGTTGAACATGACTAAGCGACTGCACTTTTTTAATACAAAATGATTTTTGGGGGAAGAATTGAGACTTTCCCTATGACCTATGCTGATTGATTTTTTAATCCATTTAATTGGAGATGCTAAAGCTGAAACTCCAATACTGTGGCCACCTCATGCGAAGAGTTGACTCATTGGAAAAGACTCTGATGCTGGGAGGGATTGGGGGCAGAAGGAGAAGGGGACGACAGAGGATGAGATGGCTGGATGGCATCACAGACTCGATGGACATGAGTCTGAGTGAACTCCAGGAGTTGGTGATGGACAGGGAGGCCTGGCATGCTGCGATTCATGGGATCACAAGTTGAACATAACTGAGTGACTGAAATGAACTGATAGGTTATGCATTTTAATACATGAGTGAATTACTGGATTATATTTGACATGTTTTTTCTCTTTGTTTTTCTGGGTTTGTTTCCTTTTTTTTTTAATACTTTCTGCTATAATGATAAAGTTCTTAATTCTTTTTGTATGCTTTGCTTGTATGAATTCATCAATTGTATTTCTCTTATTTTAGTAGTTACATGTTTTAGATATATATTTAGGTATATAATTACCATGTAACAAATTCTATGTCTTTACTTTTATTTTTTGTTTATTTTTATCAGTATCTACTATTTATCATCTAATATTTGTAGGAAACAGGGGAAGTCAGAGGAGTGGAACTGGCCTGTGTCACTTAGCAACACATCAACCCACTTTCAACAGATGGGCTTCCTGAGGTGGAGCCTATACGTTTTAAACCAGAGTTTTCTAACAAATTTAATGTAATTTAGTGTCTTTCCTCCTCTCAAACAGGACCTCATATATATTATTTCTATCTAGAGGTTTAGTTTCAGTTTTTTTAAAAAAGAAAAATCCAACAAAAATTACTTATTAAAATCAAATTTAAAATCAAATCACACATTCTCCTCAGAATTACTTCTTGCATCCTGTTCCTTCCATCCAGACACACTTTTCTGTTTGCTAAAGTAAATGCTCCAGGCTTCCTTCAGCCAAAGTGTATGGGTGAAAAATTCCATTAGCTGTTTATGTGTTAATAGTGTTCCCTAGCGTCCTTACTCTTGAGTAATAGTTTAGGATACATGTTATAGTAAGTTTGGTGACTTTTTCTTCTGCATTTTGAAGCTATTGCCTCATTGTTTTCTGTGCCCTATTGCTTCTCAAGAAATGACTGCTCTCATTCTAATTATCAGATAATTTGCTTTTCTCCCAGGGAAGTTTTAAGATTTTCTTTTTATGTATGGTTTTATAAGTAAAATACGTTTGTCAAGATATGGAATTGGTTCATTTTTATCCTTCTTAACTATCTGCATTTTGTAAATGAGGATTGATACTTCAGTCTGGAGATTTCTAAGTAATTATCTCTTTAAATATTATTTTATCTTCTGAAAATTTTATGGAAAAAAAGTTTTAAGACAGCCGTTCTCCAAGTCTGTTATAATGCTGACATCAGAGTTTCCCTTATTTATCTTTCTTTTACATGCTCCAGGTCGCATCCCCAGTGCTCCTTATTAATGCTTTCTTTAGCTCTTCCAACATGATGCTCATCCAGTTTACTCAGATTTTTTTTGTTTTTTTATTGTTATATAATTTTAAAGGCTGCATTTTTTTTATTTTCTAAGATTTCTCTTCAGTACTTTTTAATAGCCACATGAATTTTATTCTTAACCTTTGTTTTAGTATTATAATTATTTGGTTTTTTTCTTTCATTCATGCATTCCAAGATCTTAAATGTACATACTTAATTCTTTTTTCAGATTACTCAAACATAATTAGGTTACTAGATTGTTTGATGACCATCTTTCATATTGCTTTTTTTTCTTTGTATGTTTAAAAATTATATTGTGTTTTCTTCAATGTTCCTTTCCTGGTTTCTTTTTTTGGTTTTGTTTAAGTTTTTCTTCCTCACCTTTCCATGTGTGATTGTTTTACAGTTGTCTCTACCTGCCATGCTTTTTTATTGGCAACCAAAGCTCTCATAATGCAAGGATATTATGGATAACTCACTAAGCTAGTGGGGCTTGGCCCAGCTTTGGTGAAACAACTATTTGTGCTTCCTTCTAACCCTCCAGGCAAAAACTTAATGTTTGCTTCTGACTGTGGATGCCCTGACCTAACTTTCTTTTTCACTCACTGAACCCAGCTGTGTTCTCTATCCATTTGACCCTCAGGAAATGAATTCATGACCACTTCTGCTTGTTTGTCATCCTGAAACTCAGTAGGCCTGTGGATTAAACTGCACTTACTGGTTTGTGTTTTTATTCTGTTTGATATTCAGAGATGTGTGTCTTACTTTTTGTTGTAGCTATGTTTTTAGAAAATATATGTGATGTATCATCCATCTTTGCTATGGTGTTTGGAGGAAGAGTAGGGGGAATATTTTACATAAACTGCCAATGCCAACTAAACAACATAAACTGCCAGCATTGAACAGCAATCTCTTGCAGGCGACTTTATATGAACAAATTCCATCAGAAGCAGTCTAATCCGAATGTAAGCTTTACATGAGAGCAGTAAAGCATCAGTCCTTCTGTCACAGTTACAGTTCTGGGTGCTACTTGTTAAATTGAGGAGGATCACATGCACCATGATTGCAGAGTATTGAAATTAGTTTCTTTAGTCCACTTGCATCTTGATGTCTAAAATTTTGGTAAGTGTTTTAAGCATGTGCCATAATATTACAATTAGTCTTTCCTCCTGGTAAAATATATGTCTCCTTGTGTTAGATATGAATTTAAGCCTTGTGTGTGTTAGCCAACTCAGTTGTGTCTGACTCTTTGTGGCCCCATGGACTGTAGCTCTTCTGTCCATGGGATCTTCGATGCAAGAATGCTAGAGTGGGTTGCTATTTTCTCTTCCATGGTATCTTCCCAACCCAGGAATTGAACCTGTGTTTCCTGCTTGCCAGGTGAACTCTTTACCGTTGAGCTACCTGTGAGGTCCCTTGCATGCATGCTAAGTTGCGTCAGTCATGTCCAACTCTGTGACCTCATGGACCATAGCCCATCAGGCTCCTCTGTCCATGGGATTCTCCAGACAAGAATACTGGAGTGGGTTGCCATTCCTTTCTGCAGAGGATCTTTCCAATGTAGGGAATGAACCTGGATCTCCCACAGTACAGGCAGGTTCTTTACTGTCTGACTCATCATTTCCCATAATTTAAGCATCACAGGTCATTTATATCCTACCGCTTTATTGTGAATCAGTTTGTCAAATTATTCCCTGAGATCAAGTTTTAATTAGAAAGACAGAGAATATGAGGACATGTTCTGTCTAGAGTGTAGATCTGGATGATAAGCTCTGTTGTTTGGAAGAATGTGGTCTTGAAGTCAGTAAGTAGGAGGTGCTGCTGCTGGTAGCTGTGTGATCTTGGAGAGATTTTCAACTTCTGTGAAGTTCAGTTTTCTTCCTCTCTAAAATGGAAACTTTGTGACAATTACTTGAGCTGATATATGCAGTAGCATGGGCACAGAGTTGGTACTCAGAAAAGTTAGCTGAAAGATAGTTTAAAAAAAAAAAAAAGGAAAGTAAAACCTGAATCTCTAAAAAGGTTTCCAAAGTCATTTACATAGTTTCATCCTTGTTGGTCACAATTTCTATAAAGTTCATCTGCATAAATAATTTAGCTTCTATCTCTGCAAAATTAAGTATATGGTTATTAATTTTGAGGATATACTTCAGGTATGAAGATCTTATAATCATGGCTTCAGAGAAAAGCATTTAAATCAGATAAACTTCAATTAACAACTGAAGTCAAAGAGTCTGAACCAATTTGTTGTCATCACACATTTATTGTTTTCATTGACAATTTTCAGTGGAGACTGTGAACTAACACATCTGCAAAGAGAAAAACAAATCACTTTGCAGAATGGCTTACCAGGCAACAAAGAGCAACTGAGGTTGTTGCTCACTAGAGGTGTTTGCTTTTATTACTCTTGAGAGAAATATGCCCAGGACACTGTCATTGAACTAAATATTAAATTACACATACAGATGATTTAAGTCCACAAATTAGCCCCAAGACCCAGAATATTCTTATGAAAATCTCACAATTATTTCCATGGCATCAAAACTGAGCCCAAAGGACAGTAATAACCATAATTTATATTTTCCAAGTTCTTGCAGCTTTCCAAAGCACTTTTATAGACATTGTCTGACTTGAGCCTCACAATAAATGAATAAAGTAGAAATTACAATCTCTAGTAACAGATAAGGAAACTGAGGTTAAGAGAGGTGAAATGATTTTCCCAAGTAATTTGAAGCTCAGTCAACTGTGGCACAGTTGGCAGAGTTCCAGCGCCAAGTACAGTGTCATCCATACTGTGGATGTCTCCATTTTTATTGCAGGCTATGAGTAAGATTTGCTGAACTGAGAGTTATACAGTATATTCAAAATCATATACTCAAGATTTTTTAGAACATGTTATAGACTACAATTAAAATGCATGTTTTTGGCATATAATGAACACCAGAGATTTCTAAATCCTGTTTGCTGTGAAACTGTTTTATCTTTTTTATTTTAGAGCTTCCTAGCACTTTGCAACATGTTGAATAGCTAACTCCAAACCAGTAATGAAAGCAATTTGTAAATGTAATCTCGTATGATACCACAAAACCAAGCAACAAGAAAAAGACTCCTCCTTAGTAAGTTAACATGTCCTGATATGTCCAGAATTAACTTATGAGACATCAGATACTGAGCTCAGATAACTACACCAAAGGCTTAAGCACATGGCTTGCCTTAGCAACAAGTTCAGATTCTTTTGGTTAAGACATTGCACTTGTATGTCAGCATGTTTGAGATATAACTTAGTTCCTTTACAGCAAAGGGACTTTTGTAAATTTGTAGCGGCATGTCTCTCTATGAATTTATTTTAGATCTTCAGTGGATTTCAAAAATTATTTGTATGATTTTAAATGAGGTGCTCTGATCTGAAGAGTCATAAAAATCACTCTGTCTCTATTACCCTCTCCCTATTATCTGAATTACCCACCTTGGCCTTATTCACCTACATTTCTTTCTATTGTTTCCTTCCATATGCCAATGTTCCTGTGATGATATGTGTCGAAGTTAATCTGAGAAAAATATGCCTGGTACACCCTAAGAAGATAAGTCCACCACTCCACCTGGCCACCAACCTCTGCACACCCATCCACCATCCACCAACAATCAAGCAGAAAAATTACAAAGCAAACTGCTATTTCCTTTTTCAGCTAACTCAGTTATATCACCTAGGGAAAATGCTATTACCTGCATCACATTTTAAGTAAGACTGCTTTATGGTTTTCATAGTCCTTAAGTAAGTTTGTCTTCTTGGGCTCTTTTATTTGTAAAAATATGTTTTAAATGTTATTTTATGGCTGTTGGTATAAAGATGACTATATTGATATGATATATCGAAACACTGTATACCTACAAGTTTATGTTTTTCTTCGATTTTAAAATAAATTATTTTTGTGATCATCTGTGAGTCCTAGGCACTAATGAATAAGTCAACCCTGGCTTCAGGCCATATAATCCTAGGAAAGCCTCATATTTAGAAAAAAAAATGAATGTAAGAAAGTTTTCCCTGAAAACTTCTATTAATGTTGACACTCTTCTTAATGTTCATGTTATATGAAAAGTATCTAGAGCTTCTTCAGCTTCCAAGATGTTGGCATCTTATGCTAGTGAAATAAAGATAAAAAAAAATTAATTTGACTAATTTCACCACAAGAATTAGCCTAACATATATTGAGAGCTTATAACATTCTGAGACTACACTACTGCCTCTAATCATCATTGCCTTTAATCTTATTACTACTCCAAGAAATAGATGTTATTATTACTTCTACAACCAAAGATCAGAAGAACAAAGTAATAGATCTGGTGTCCTACAGGAAGTAGATGGTAGAGGCAAGATCTAAACTAATATTTGAGCCTTGATCACAATATTAATCGTAGTTGGTCTTCAGTATATTGTTTTTATGATTATAATGTATTAGCATTACTATTACAGTGTAATGTACAAATTCTTCCCTTAATATTTGTTGCTAAAATGGGAAGAGGTAATCCATTTCCACTGTTTCATGCCATAAAGAAAAACCAGGCTATCTAATTTAGCCTGGTTTTAATCCATCCTCCTCCCTACACACATACACATAGGTTTGTGTGTGAACCTTGCACATCACACCCCCTAGACATGTATTTTGTAGGAATCTTCATAAAATATGTAGTCTCTCCTTCTTTTACTTTTAGTTCAACAAATGTCTTCAATTCAGTTTCTAGACCCTATAGTGCTACGCTTAGTTACTCGGTCCAAAACTTTGCAACCCCATGGACTGTAGCCCACCAGCCTGCTCTGTCCATGGGGATTCTTCAGGGAAGAATACTGGAGTGGGTTGCCCTGCCCTCCTCCAAGGGATCTCCCTGACCCTATAGTAGGCACAAATAATGTAAATGTGAGAACAGCATACCAGGAAAAACGGATCTTCTTAATAAACAGTAACATGTTCTTCTTAATGAAGTAGACTTTTTCATTATTTCAACAAGGAGTCACATCTGGTCTCAACTCTGTTGATATCCACACTCTTTAGCTCCAGGCAACCTCTATTCAGCTAAAATGATGTGTATTTAAGAGGATTGCATGTTACTTGCCAATATGAAAAGAGATGATAATGCAAGTGGGCAGACTGGTAAGTGTGGTGGATGAAGAACTGTCACAAGCTAGTGGCCTGAGTTTTACTCAAGAAGCACTGTGGGCAGCCTTGAAACCTAACATGCAGTCAGCTATGCCTAAACTTCTGTTCTTATTCACAGTCATTTTTTTGCTCCAATTCATATGCATTTTTTCTTAGAGGATATTACTATGCTTAAGAGGTTCTTAGCAATATCACTTAACTTTGGAAGGTGAAAATGGTCAAATACTTGTCATTTTGCTAAGGTTCAACATGTAAATCTTAGACATATTTAAACAGAACAGGGGTAAATTCAGATTGTATTCATTGTATTCATGAAATGCCTTGAATATGTATCAAAGGATAGAGTTGTGCATTAAGCATCTGAATTGATCTGTGAAGCTGTTTTACTTTATAGAATTCGTCCCTGAACAAACACCGCTGGTACACAGACGTCACTATCCTGGGGTGTGTTAAGGTAACCAAAAAGCAACACTATGCCAATTGTACGCATTTCCTCTTTCTATTCGCGCCCATGCAGGTGGGGGCATCCTGCCTTTGGAGCAGGGAAGTCTTAAGTTAAAATAAAAACGGTTTAGGCAACTATGGTATTCTACACAAGGAGTCACTAAGTATTGTCTAGGTTCCACAGACTCATTTCCTCTCTGAGCCATTTGTAGAATTTCTTCCATAATCAGATTTATTTTAAGACTTTCCAACTATAAATTGGAGTAAAACTTAATAGGGAATGGACTGGAAAAATTAGAATACGAGGAGACTGCAGTGGTTTTCCAAACTGTAAATCCTTTTGTGCTGAATGATTTGATTGTAGCTTGAGGCCTGTGCTGAAAAACCTGTGGTTTACACTTTTAGAAGGTCTAATCGGAAAGGCAGGCTACTGTCCCGTATTCTCTAAAGAAACAGCCAGCCACAGGGGCCACTTTGAAGAGTACCCTCAGCACAGGATGTGCTTTACAGTCAGTCTTGCCATCTTCTTTAGTAGTTGATAATTGAGATCCAATCATCTTGATAATTCTGGATTCTTATCCTACCTAGCTGACTATAAAAGCTCATATTTTGTAATATATAAGAATATTGAAATTAACTGGATTTTGGACAGAATCATACTATAAATGCTACTAGATATATAGATTTTACCAAGGTAACTAGACATTTGAATGGGCTTCCCTGATGGCTCAGCAGTAAAGAACCCACCTGCAGGGCAGGAAATGCAGGTTCGACTCCTGGATCTGGAAGATCACCTGAAGGATGAAATGGCTACCCATTCCAGTAGTCTTGCCTGGAAAATCCCATGGACAGAAAAGCCCAGCAATCTACAGTCCAAAGGGTCACACAGAGTCGCACTATGCTGTTAGTTTATCTGCAATCTTCAGATGTTGCTTAAGTTTATACAGCAAGAAAGTTGCTGAGCTAGACCCCTTGTTACTGCAAAAAAGAAGATGAAGAAGAAAACTGGTTTAAATAAAGCATGAAGCACAAATCAGGGCAAAACAACAAAAAGAACAAGAAAGAAAACCAGAAAAATAAAGTGAGAAAAAATTATGTGAATTAGTAACAAGAAGAGATCACATTTCAAAAGAATTATTAATCCAAGAAAGTCATCAGACTCCCTTCCCTCTTGTTCCTCCTTTTGATTCATGTCCCCAACTTCCTCTGTCCTACGCAATGTTTTAGGGTCTGTCTAGGAATCCTGTGACTGCCCAAAGCTTTTTCGGTCGGAATTCAGCTTTCTCTCCTCTGCTCTCATGATGTACTTGTGAATTGCTTGTGACACAGTGATTTATGTATGCTTTTCTTTCTCCACTAAATGGAAATGAAAGAGTTATGCCACTGTAGCAAAAAAAAAAAAAAAAAAATTGAGCACAAAAATTATTTTGAGTTCCTGAAATTTCCCACAGCCTAAAAGTAGAACCTCCCAAAAAACTTAATGGGGAGAAATTGCCTGCTTGGGAGCTATCAAAAAATTTGACTCTTATCACTAGAGATGAGCAATCCCCGTATCACACCTAAAAAGATATTGTCACAAAACAGTATCTCCCATCTCTTCTCCTAAAGGCCCATTTATCTTCCCTTAAAGTCATTTATTTTCCCATAAATGTCCTTCTTCATCTCCTCTTTTCCTATTAAGATTCATGCCCCAAATTCTAAATACCTCCTTGAGTCACATTTTCCTGTGAATTCTCATTTGTCTTTTCTCTTGCTAATCTGTCTTTTGTCAGTTTAATTTGCAAGCACTCAAGACATAAACAGAAGAGGATAGAAGAAAAGATTTTCCTCCCTGACAAAAGGCATAGAAAAAAAGATTTTCCTCCCTGACAAAAGCCATCTCTGTTGTCCCTAAGGGCCAGGGTGGTGGTAGATGCCCAAGACAGTTTTGCTGAAGTGAAATCAACTTAAATGTACTGAATTGAAATATATACTAAATTAGTGACCTAGTATTCACAAGCTTGTGAAAAGAAAAAGTACAACCTGCACTTAAGAGGGAATTGAATCAAATGATTTTTCAAAAAAAGACTTTACACCAGACTAATGAGAGTTTAAGGGCTGGGCCTGAAGTAAACATGAATGAAAAAGGGTCGTGCGTGCATGCTAATTAACTTCAGTGATGTCTACCACTTTGCAGCCCTATGGAATGCAGCCGCCAGGCTCCTCTGCTCATGAGGACTCGCCAGGCAAGAATCTGCAGTGGGTTTCTGTGCCCTCCTCAAGAGGACCTTTCTGACCAAGGGGTTGAACCCAGGCCTCTTATGTCTTCCACATTAGCAAGCAGGTTCTTTACCACTAGCATCCCCTGGGAAGCATTGCTGCTAAGTCACTCCAGTCGCGTCCGACTCTGTGCGACCCCATAGACGGCAGCCCACCAGGCTCCCCCGTCCCTGGGACTCTCCAGGCAAGAGCACCGGAGTGGGTTGCCATTCCCTCTGCAATGCACATTATAGGATGATAAATCAAGAGTCT
This sequence comes from Aepyceros melampus, assembly GCA_006408695.1. Classification (NCBI taxonomy): domain Eukaryota; kingdom Metazoa; phylum Chordata; class Mammalia; order Artiodactyla; family Bovidae; genus Aepyceros; species Aepyceros melampus. The sequence continues at coordinate 594,393 of SJXQ01005969.1, read as the reverse complement.
AACTTATAGACTGACCTTTGCCAAAGTAGACTAAAATCTGCACTCGGCTTATCATCGTGTATTTATGTATTCTTTGTATTTTTATGTTCATGCAGTGTGGTAGTTTTGCATGGGGAGCAACTAGGTAAGGCTAGTTTGCTGACAGGATAGCAGGTAAGAATCCCAGGGTCACTGTCTTTTGAGGAGAAATCATTCATATACTAGCAGAAATCAGAAATTGATCAGTTGGAAAATCACAGTGAACTTAGCAGCGGAGTCTTCAGGCAGGGAGTTGCTTTTTCTCATCATTCAGGCTTAGGTTCTGATGTTGACTTTGTTAACTCTGTGAGAACAGTTTCCGATCTTGACCACAAACTCTTGATTCATTGTCATATGAGCTTAACCCTTTCCTATACTTCCTGAATCTGATGCCTGAAGATTAAAAGGTCTAAAGACCAACAACACTGAGGTTACTGAGATGTGGAACCATCCCCAAGGCTCAGAGAAGATACCTGGAGAGGCTTCCAGGATGAGAGGGAACTACAGGCCAGGACAAAACACCTCTCTCAGATTTGTGTTCTTCACAGGAGGTCTAAGCCAAAAGATATTAAAAGTGCAAAAGCTTTTGATCTGGTACTTATGTACCTTTCATCACTACAGATGTTAATCTTGCTAATTTCATCACAGCATCTAGTGCTTTTTATGGTGAGATAATAAAGAGCATGCATAATGGGAGAATAAATGCTTTTTCCCCCAGTGGAGCAAGCTAATGGCAGTAAGCAGCATATTGATTCTAATGGGAATGGGACATAGTGTTTCGGACATATCCATTTTGAAATAGCAGACAAGCAAATGATTTTAATAATTTCAGCAAAATATGCTCCTGCTTTCTCTCCTTTTCATTTCTCCTCCTTGCATCTCTGGGTTTGCTCCAGGAGAACCCCATGGCTAGACAGGCCTCCCCTCCACTTCGCCCAGCCAGATGGATTCAAGTCTCATACCTCCACCCTCCTCTGTCTTCCTCCACAAAGCCATTCTTGGCCCTTTTTACCTAGTTAGCTGTCATCAGTTGTTTTAGGATGTGAATATTCTGCTTTATCCCATTTTCTAGTTATTCTCTTTATGTGTCTTTTTTTCCAAAATATTAGTGCCTTAATAGCAGGGAGTATATAGGCAAAAGGGCTTCCCTGGTAGGCTCAGAGGTTAAAGCGTCTGCCTCTAATACGGGAGACCTGGGTTCGATCTCTGGGTTGGGAAGATCCCCTGGAGAAGGAAATGGCAACCCACTCCAGTGTTCTTGCCTGGAGAATCCCTTGGATGGAGGAGCCTGGTGGGCTATAGTCCATGGGGTTGCAAAGAGTCGGACACGACTGAGCTACTTAACTTATATAGGCAAAACATCCAGGTAGTCCTATATATCATGATATGAGTAGAAATAAAAACTTATCTGTTGGTATAAAATCCAATCTAGTCTAATTCTCCTAATTTTTAAAGAATTATGAGTGAATTCTTACATAATATGTATACCTTGGGCTTCTCTGGCGGCTCAGATGGTAAAGAATTCGCCTGCAATGTGGATCAAACTTGGGTTTGATCCCTGGGTATCTAAGATTCCAAGAAAAAGGCATGGCAACCCACTCCAGTATTCTTGCATGGAGAATCCTCAGGAACACAGGAGTCTGGCGGGCTTCAGTTCATGCAATCACAAAGAGTCAGACACGACTGAGGGACTAAGCACAGCACAGCACATGTACTACCCTATTTTTATTATAATAATGGTTAATCACCTCAGGAGAGCCCCCACACACACCATTTACTACTTCCTGTGCCTGAAATACTGCCCCTGCCCAACTCTTCTCTATTACTACTGTCATTACTACTACTACCATTCCTATTATGTAACTATTACGACCATCACCACCACCAAGGCCACCACTACTATTACTGCTAAGACTTTTCTTTCAGGTGTCAGCTTTATCCAGTGTCCCAGGTAGGGTGAGTCCTTAAAACCAGTGCTCTCCTACAGCCTAACATGAGTCAGGTATTAACCTCCTCCACCTTCTGTTGATCTCATCTGCTAATCATGTATCATTATATACTACCACATGGAATTGTGTGCCTTGACAGGAGAAATGCTCTGAACCCTGCTCTCTTTCTGGTACAGATCGTAATTATCTCTGTGGTCCTTTAATGTCAGGCAATAACATGAAGACAGGGATTCACCTCCTTGCACAGTGCAGATCACCATGCTTAGCAGTGTTTGGCACACAGCAAATATCAGTCCATATTTGTTGAATGACTACATAAATTGGCCATGTCTGCTATCCTTCTCATAGCCACTGTAAAGATGATGGGAATTGTTTGGGTTCTATCCCCTTGTCTGGAGAGTTTTGAATGACAGAATCAGAAAAGTAGATCTGATGGTTCTCAGACGGCAGAGGGTTTCAGAAACAGCTGGGCTGTCGAGAAAGACAAAGAATTATAAGAGATAAGTGGAGACTGAAAAGATGTCAGAAAGCATTAAATTAAGCATTGGTCAATAACAATGTGTGCTTAGCTTGTCATAATAGATGACAGAGTAAACGTGCTGGTTTGGGGGCGGGTGAGAGAGAAGAGGTGAATTTTAAACAAAGGAAACAAAGAAAGACACAGAAAATGTACATTAAGTTTCTCAGTACTGCAGTGGAGATCTAATTTTATATAGAGAGAGACAGAGAAGGAGAGAGGAAAAAATATATAATTTACATACTATAAAAATTCACCCTTTCTAGCACACAATTCTATGATTCTGACAAGCACAAAGAAATGTAAATACCACACAATCATAATAGACATTTCCATCACCTCCAAAATTTCCCTCAGTCCTCTTTCTCAATATCCTTCTTCCATCCCCATTGATCTGCTTTCTGTCACCATTGCTTGACTTCCCCAAAATGCCATATAAATGGAATCAAACAGTATGTAGGCTTCTGAGCCTGGCTCACTTCACTTAGCACAATGCATCTGAGATTCATCTATGCTGTTGTATGTGTTGGTAGTTCATTTTTACTTTATTTTGTTTTATTTTGCTGAGTACTGTTCCACTGTGTGGATATATGACAGTTTATTCACCAGCTGATGGAACTTTGGGTTATTTTCAGTTTGACTATCATGAGTAAAGCTACTAGAAAAATTTGTGACCAGGATGTTTTAGTGAATGTGTTTTCATTGCATTGGGTAAATATCTAGGAATGGGATTGCCGGATCATAGAGTGAGTGTTATGTTTACATTTACAAGAAATTGCCACTCTATTTTCTGAAATGCTACCTAAATTTTAGTTTCTTAAATTGCTAATATCCTATCTTTGTGGATAGCCATTTGTAAGGCTGAGGTCTTGCAGATGGCACATGACTGTTGTAAGAAAAAATAAGATGCACAGATTTAATGGGAAAGGAAAACATAGACTACACATGAAAGCATATGTTTGAGGTATCTTATCTTATGATCTGGCCTTACAGCTTGTACTTTGAAGACATGTCAGCGTGAAATCAAGGCGGGACGATGCTGCCTGTCAGCTCCATTTGGAAGCACCCACTGCCCCACTCCTGGATCCACTTCTCATATTATATACATACCTCCTAGCTCCATACACAAGTCTGACTCTGGGTTCTATCAAAGGGAATGAGAATTCTAAAAACTTGATAGATGCCAAGAAAAAGCAATCATGGCTCTCTGTTGACAGTATTAACAGTGTCCTGGAGACTCTTTAAGGAGTGGTGGGGGGGAGACTGGGAAAGAAAATCGTACTCAAAATACATTTTTTTTTCCTCCTGGCACATTTCCTGAATCCAGCTGGAACTGGAGAAGCATGTGCCAGAACGCAATTTAGAAAAGTGTTCATGTTTGTGAGTGTTTCAGCTCTGACTGGAACCAGAAAATAGCCGAAGTCTGGACTGTGAATGAGTTTCCCCCCACCCCGAGCCTTCCAAACCAGCTTTACAGTATTATTGGCCCGGTGTTATTGTCATCCAACACTCCAGCTCCAGCTTTCCTAATGTAGGCTTTCAGAAAGGTGGGGTCTACTTACATAATTCTAAGATTAGTGAAAACTGCTGCAGAGAACGAAAAATACTTCTCTGCTTCTGGTTACTGACACTATCAGAACTTCATATGAAATTTATAAGGCAAATGTCTTCAGGAAGAAGAGAAAAGGATTTAAGGAACCGATAAATCCTGTCCCTGGGGATCTGGGAGCCCTAAATTGGTTTACAGTACTTCCTATGACTTGAGAGAGTAAATGAGCCTCTGACCATGTGTCAGATTTTTTAAATGGCAGGGGCTATACAGGGCTCGGATTATTCAGTGATGATAGAGTCCTTTAAAATAACTTTTCACATAGTGAAAATAGCACTCTTGACGAGGAACTCTTCACGAACACTGATTGAGAGTCATACTTTAGTCACCACACATGACCTATCGTTTATGACTTGCAGAGCACAGCTGTTTGTGAGTGATCTCTGATGAATTTTCTTAATAGGAGAAGTTGAGCAAGAAACTTACAGGCTTATTGCTCATTAATTCCTTCTTCAAACTTTGTAAGAGATGCAAGAAACTGCCCAGAATTTAGTACCCACAGACTAACAGTCATAGACCTTAGGAAAAGCAGATAAGCACAGAGAAATGAAGCCATTTAGAGTCTGTCAGAGAACAGTGAATTTCAAAAACAACCCTTCTGTTTCATTAAAAATTTATTTATTCAAGTTTAATGTACTTTGAGATGATTTGCATTTTATAAAGAACAGAATATATTTTCATAATATTTTATGAAGGAAACACCAACCCAGAAAGGTTACTTATACACTGTGACAATGTCAATTGGGTTATGCCCTAAATTTGACAGGCTAGATTATTAAATTCATGTTCCATAAATTACTCATGATAACATCTTGCCTTTATAATATAACGTGGCTTTTGATCAAAGTCCTCTTGATATACACCTTGCACTTCAAGCTCATTTAATCTGAATATACACAGTCTTAATTCCTATCAAAGAAATACATGTAATAGTTTACTGAAAGTGCACATAGTAAGAGAGATAAATTGAATTTTTCTTCTATAATAATCTTAAATGCTAAAGGATCTGTCATGCAAAATCTTGGCTTACAGAATTGTAGTTCCAGCTTTCTGACAAGGAACTTTTGTTAGCAAGTCACATTGTATTTTTCTAAAATATTTTATAGTCCATTAAAGTAGTTATAACATGTTAGACTATTGTGGGAATTTAAATAGCTTAATTCAGTTGTCTGTAAACTTTGGCTCATGGTCCCATCACCTGTTTTTGTAAAGAAAGTTTCACTGGACCCCGGGTGCTTCCATTCATTGAATGGAAGTGTATATGGCTGCTTCCCTGATGTTGTGACAGAGTTGAGTACTTGCAACAGAGATCATATGGCCTATAAGCTTAAACTACTTACTATTTGACCTTTAAGAAAAATTTTGCCAAGCCATAGTTGCCTATACCCTACATTTTATTTAAAAAAAACAACACAATATAATTAGCATTTTCATTACTCTTTGAGACAAGGGAATTATCATATCAATTAATTTCAAAATATGGAATAAATAACTATCAAATTTCCAAAAATATGTTCTGGCTTGCTTTACAGTGATACATATGTGAGAAAATCTCCTTCATCCTTTTGTGCTAAAAGAAACAAAACTAACATGTCTGATAAGAAAGGAACATTGACTCTATGGTCTTTCTCAGAGACTCAAATATAAAAAGCTTAGGGAACCTACAGCTACTTAGTATTTAATGAATTTAAACATTACTTAGAGAATTAAGTTATTGATCAAAAAAGAGTAAAGGACTTCAAAAGAAGCTAAGCATGTGGAATGAAACATCTCTCCTTCCTTACCATAAAAATTTCCACTAAGGAGGGCTATGAAATAAGTCAACCACACAACTCTCCTTGTAATCTCTCTCTTTTTTTCAGTTTAGTAATGACAAAAAAAGAAGCATCAGACATTGAAAGAGCATTTAGACTGTTCCTCAGTCAAGTTGTCAGCTGACAGCTTTCTTGAAAGGAAGCTTAGGACCGTACTGTAAGAAAGCCCATAGAAGCATTTTACCCAAGGTAGCCTAAAGTCCTAAAATAGCAGGGAGTATTTATCTTAAAGATGTTTGGAAAGGACTTTATAATGCCAGGTAAAACTGTAATAAAATCATATTACAGTATCATGAATATTACCCTGGAGTTATACAACATACAATCTAAGCAATCATATGTGGTAGTGCTGTTTATGAAGTACCAGCACTTAACATTTTTAAGGTAAATTTTTGGTAGAAAAAATATAAATATACAAAGTAGGAGTAATTGCCTATATAAAAGTGCTATAAGCATCGCTAAACATTCTGAGTTCTTAAGCATATATTTCAATCCATTGACATTCAGTTTCTAGACATCTACCTCCATGTTTTCATTATAGGTGCCACAATTCTGTGCAACACTTACCTTAGAATCTTCTCTTGCACAATACAAGCTACATTTCTAACTCCAAATATATAGCATTTTAAATTAAGGCATTTAAAATCATTAATTTTTTATAATCATAATTTTTTTCTTTTAGAATGATTTTACTGAGGTATAATTTATGCACAATGAAATGCATCTATTTTAAGTATCTAGTTTGATGAGTTTTGACAAACATGTATACCCTTGTGACTGCCATCGCAATCACGTTATAAAACATTTGCATTACCTAAAAAGTTCCCTCTTGTCCCTTTGCAATTACCACCCGACAACCACAGATAATTCTTGGTCTGCCTTCAGTCATCATAGATTAGTTCTGCCTGTTGTAGAAATTCACATGAATGGAATAGTACTGTTTGTGTGCGTGTCCATGTGTAAAATCTAATTCTTCCAGTCAGTTTTTGAGATTTATCCATGCTGTTGCGTGTATCAGTATTTTGCTTTGTTGCTGATGTCACTCTGTTAAATAGACATACCACTATTTGTTGACCTGTTCACCTGCTGGCAGGTATATGTTTGTTTGTTTCTGATTTGGAGCTAATAGGATAATGCAGCTAAGAACATTCATGTAAAATCTGTATGAGGACATATGCTTTATTTCTCTTTGGTAAATAACAAAGATGTGATTTCAGTTTTAAGTTTTCAGCTTAACTTTTTAATGCTTATTCTACTTTTTTCTGCCAGAGAACTCTATTCTCGGTATTCCTTCGCATCTATGTTACAATTCCTATCAATACTTATTTAAATAATATAGGATTGGTTAGCAGATAGTTGGTGCTGTTCAAAACATCCATAATACTTTTGGTCCATGAGACATTTGGTACACAGCAAAAAGGTCCTTGAAATTTGGTCCTGTCCAAATTGTCCATGAGTATATTTGGTTCCTGCCAAATGATTTTGGATAGGACCAAATATCAAGGATCTTTTGGTGTAGACCAAACGTCTTATGGATGTTTTAAATAGAATAAAATGTTCTGCAAAGGCTCTATTGAAATCCTCATAACAAAATTTAAACCTAGGAGACACTGATTGCATGAATGCTTATTTTGCATGAATTCTTTTTTATTTGCCAGGAATCACAAAACAAAAATGAAACTCAGGGTCTTGTGCAAGACCTGAAAGAGAAAGGTCTGCCCAGTGTAAGAGAACTGAAACTCTCTGTGCGTTATAGAGTCTTGGTGACATATTTTCATGACCTATGTGGTGTGAAATCTTACTTGCAACAATTTTTGGCAGGGAGAGGAAGGAATGTAACCAAGAGATAAAAATCTCTAGTATCAAGATGACATGAGCTTAAAACTTTCAAAGGCTCAAAGACGGCCTAGTTGAGCATGAGTGCTTCTTAAAAAGCACAGAGATCCCTAAAACTTAGAACGTACCTTATGGGTCAACAACAAAATAAAATACTTAGGAATAAACAACAAATGACACTTAAATGTCAAGGCTGTCTCACAGTGAAGGAAATGGGATTTTATTCTATATGTAACCTAAAAAGTCATCCTGCCACAGTTTCATGGGTTCTGACAGAATACATGAGATTCCTGGGGAGAGATAATGATGTCATTACTCACAGCATTATCAGTAGCCAGAGCATCACCATTCGTCCTGGCTGCCAAAGCCCCAATTCCCATGGGGAAATGTGAGAACCCCAGGTCACACCACTTTATTAAAGGTGAAGGATTCTGAGCTTAAAGAATCTAAATATGTTACCATTGCTGGTGAGCCTGCCTGATAATTACCTTGAAAGTATGTGTTACTTTTATTTCACTAGACAATAAACAAACCTACCTTTTGCATGAGAGAAAGAAGTGGGGGCAGGCTATCTGTATTGTCTATTGGTCAAGACTCAGCTACAAAAATATCCTTGAAAAGATAGTCCATAGAGGAGAAGTAGACATCACAAATTCTGAAGATGGATTTGTGTGCATCCTCCTAATGAGAAACTGAGGTAATCCATTTGTCGAGGGGGTGAAAGTGCTTGGTTTGTATGATCAATCATGTTTTTGTTATGAAGGAATAATCTATAAAATTGGAAGTATGAAGAAAAGGATGATGTTAATATTGTGTTAGGATGGACTAAAGTGGATATTTGTTGGCTTTTTATGGGCTTCCCTGGTAGCTTAGTTGGTAAAGAATCCGCCTGCAATGCAGGAGACCCTGGATTGAGTCCTGCTTCAGGAAGATTCCCTGGAGAAGATATAGGCTACCCACTCCAGTATTTTTAGGCTTCCCTGGTTGCTCAGCTGGTAAAGAATCTGCCCATAATGCGGGAGACCTAGGTTCGATCCCTGGGTTGAGAAGATCCCCTGGGGATCAGCTACCCACTCCAGTATTCTGGCCTGGAAAATTCCATGGACTGCAAAGAGTCGGACACGACTGAGCGATTTTCACTTTCACTTTTACTTCCATTGGCTTTTTATGGGGAGAGACGAGTTAACTGTCTCCTACTATAGAATCTAAAATTACTGCACACTCATTTTCCCAGGCCCCAGTGCAGAAATAATGGCAAATTCCCTTGGACACACTGATGTTGGAAGTAGTATTTAGTTTTTTACCGGTAATAGAGTGTCCAGAGTTACACGGGTGACATCCAGGGCATGGCATCAGCTATCCCAGTGAGCAGGCTGGACATCTAGTGCTTAGTGGTGCGGCTCTGTTTCCCTACGGCGGGTGGTGTGGTGTGATTTGCTTGGTGGCTCAGAGGTTAAAGCGTCTGCCTCCAATGCAGGAGACTGGGTTCAATCTCTGGGTGGGGAAGAACCCCTGGAAAAAGAAATGGTAACCCACTCTAGTATTCTTGCCTGGTGAATCCCATGGATGGAGAAGCCTGGTAGGCTACAGTCCACGGGGTCACAAAGAGTTGGACACGACTGAGCGACTTCACTTCACTTCACTTCTAGCTCCCTTTTATTTTAGGACACAATATTCTCTAGGCTTCCATATGATTATCAGTCCCTCTCAAAATTGTTTAAATATTTGTTTAAATTGTTTTACCACCCTAACAGGCTGAATCAATTTCTGATAGTTGCCTTAAGACCCTGATGAGCATAACAACTTTTTATTCAAAAGATTTTTTCCCAAATGTTATGTTATAAAAATGAAAACACAAAAGAATGTATTGGGGTTGTTTTCTAGTATAGACTTTTATTTTCTGTTCAGCAGTACTGATGTGTAGTATAATAACATTTCTATTCAAGCTCTATTTTGCTTCACAGCAAAATTCTTCAAAGAGAAAGGGATTAATATGTTCAATTTAGCTTCTGTGTGTCACAGACAAGAATTATAAATTGTAAAGTCAAATAATTTACCTAGTGTATCTGATAAAACATAAATCCACTGAAGTTAATCATTAAATTATATTTTGCTAAAAAGAAAAAAAGAGATATTCCAGAACAAAAGTAGTGCCCCTGCTCTAATATGAAAAATCTGAGAGATCCTTGGAGACTCGCTTCTCCACAATATGTCACTTGATTTTCCTTGGTCAAATCATCTGTTTCTACAAGGGTTCTATGAGGGTAAACATGTGGAGAGAGTGGATAGCCCTTCCCACTGGAGTTTACCATAATTTCTATGCTGAATCTTTTCTACCATTAGCACTTCCAACACCATAAGGTCTGCAGGATTGGAAAGACCAAACAATAGGATGGTTGCACTACAGTCTGGACCTACTCAAAGCCCCAAAGCTAAAGCTTTCCATGCCACCTAGTGTATGGGTTGATAGTATTGCTAGGCATGGAATATGCTGCCTCAAGAACCCATAAAAGCTTTTCAGGCTATCTTGTAGTAGGGGGTGTAATATATTTAGAAGCAATATTTTAGCACAGCCCTGACCACTAGACCTTTTTAACCTTCCCCGAAGTGGCTCTTCTTGCATCTGTGTAGGATTTATGTCCCACTCTCTGATATGTCTTACCAAGACCATGTGCATATCATCCACTTTTATTTCATCATTTCCCATCAGTCATCACGATATCAATGTAGTGCCAGTGGTTCTCAAAAACAACATTGTATCCCAGGGTGAGAGAGGGATTGTGGCAGAGATTTGTATTACCATTGAAAGTAAAATGAGGTAGGAGTGCTAGTCCCTTTGATGTTTCCTTTATTTTGCCAGTCTGACCTCTACAGAAAACAGATGGATACTGAGAAGTGACTGTAGACTGTAGACTCCCTCTTGCTTAAACATGAAATAAGCATAATCACAGCTATGCCTCCCACACTATGTGCAAAGTCTACCCTAAGGACGAGGGACTTAATGCTGATGCTGTTACAATGGCGAAATATAGAAATTTCAGTTATACACTTAGGAACTAGAGAAGTAACTGTGGGAGGCCCACTGTGAGCCAGACTTTAGTTAGCACTCTACTTATTACCTGAATCCCATTGGCCCCCACTCTGAAAGGATACAGTGATGATGCTTTAAATCTCTGGGTGTCAATGTCACCTCACACTCTGTGTCGAGTTGTTGTTCAGTTGCTAAGTTGTGTCTGACTCCTTGCAACCCAATGAACCGACACTTGCTGAACCAGGCTTCCCTGTGTTCAGCTATTTTCCCCAGAGCAGACATGCACCCAGATAAATGGCCGTTGGCTCTGTTGGGGAAGGATCGAAGGAACTGCACTCATATGGATTTGCCATGTCTTTCAGGGTCCTTCCTCCCAGAAACCCAATCAATGGCTTCTAGATCTGAACACTGGCTCAAGTATGCACACAAGTAAAGGGTCGTCACTTTGGATTAAGGAAACTACCTCGACCTCATGCTCTTCTGTTCTTGACTTTGATTTATTTGATTTTGATTTTGGTTATAGATGGTAAGCAATACCCTACACATGTACGGGTTAGAATTCAGGCAAAGATTCAAAATGATTCCTATGCAGACTTGAGAAATTCTAACTGCCGCCTGTATTGTTATGTGGCCTGAAAATTCACGTCACCTCTTCCCCCAGGTACAGTCTCTGTCTCTTTATTCCCCAGGACCACTGAGCTTTGCTGGAGATCTGGAAAGAGCCTTCTGACAAAATGTTCACCTCTTGTGCATTTTCCTTTTCCCAACAACTGCAGATCTCTTCTCCCTGATGCCCAATGTCTGACAGCAGATGTTTCATGAATTTTGGACAGCTTTCTCATTGTTTATGATGAGAAGTTCAGTTCAAACATGGCTGTTCTATGATGGGAAGAAGAAAGTTCTGTCTTTAAACACAGACATGTATTTTAACCATAGAAATGAATTGCTTTTATAACTGAAATGATTTAAAAAGCTAATATTTATTCAATGAGTTTACAACAAGGATATTATAAAAATCTATATTTCTAAAATTGTTGGTGGTAAACATCTGCCCTAACTCAGCTACCTTCTCTGGCTCCTCAGCCAATTCGTAGGTCAACAAATAGCCCACATTCTCAAATTTCATAGGTCTTCCAAATACATGGAATAGACTATAGTGTCTCTCCCCAAGTATTTTTCTTTCAACTGTGTTTATTTGGTAAAGTCTTATTCAATCATCCTTATTCCAGGCACAGTACTTACTTGACCCTCTTCACTACAGGACAGAATGATTTTCTGAAGCCATCTGATACTCAAATGCTTCCTTAGCCTACTGCCGATTTCCCACATCTCGGTTAGCAACCTACAGTTCTTTTCCTTAGTTCCAATTATCTTGAGCACAGTTCAAGCTCTTTACCACCTTCCCTACAAAAGAAGTAGCCTCCACCTTCAATAGCAGTGCACTTTGCTAAAATATGGTACTCTGTAATTCTCACACTCATTCCTGCTTTCAGCCTCTCTTTTCTGGATCTGAGGTCAATTTCCCACCTTGTTCTTAGACAGGACAGTACAGAGCAGGGTGCATTTAATTTCTGGCTCTGTCACTTTCTCTTTGAACTTGGGTGGGATATGTAACATTTCCAGGTCTCTGTTCATCTCTGAAAAAATTATTAGTATCTGCCTCAAATGATTGTTGTGGCAATTGAATTTATATATGTAAAGCCTTTAGAACAGTATTCAGAATACAGTAAGCACTCTGCCTGCAATGCAGGAGATCACCTGAAATGCAAGAGATGTAGGTTTGATCCCTGGGTTGGGAAAATGCCCTGGAGAAGGAAATAGTAACCCATTCCAGTATTCTTGCCTGGAAAGTCCCATGAACAGAGGAGCCTGGTGGGCTACAGTCCATGGGGTTGCAAAGAGTTGGACACAATTTAGTGACTGAAACACCACCAATAAATATTAGCCACTATTATTATTTCTCAGAATCATCAACACCTGGCTTCCAAGTATTTGTCACATAAATGCTAAGTCACTATACGCTATAGCTTTGTGATGAGTTTAGATGTGTTCAGATCCAAGAATTTTAGAAACAAAATTCAGATCCACATGCTTTTAAACTCTTAACTTAGACCTCTGTTGCTCTCTTAAAGGTGAGTGTTTACAACAAGGTCACTTGCCTCTGTCCCAGACTCTTCCATTCTTAGCTTGCTCCTCACTAGTTGCCTGTCAAGTGTCTCCCTGGGACTGGTAACACCTCCCTCATAAGAAAAGCCATCCTGAATCAGTAACATTCCCAAGGCCACCATGAAGGCAGCCTTTGGCTCCTAAAGTGGCAGCTAATGTCCCTAAGTGCCAGTTGTGATTGTCTGCATTTTTTAAAAATAATTAGAATAGAGAATAAGAGGTGACAGGCAAAACAAGTATAGACTTGTGTATTTGGCTCTAGAAGAAAAAAGAAATAGGCAAATAATACATCTTGGTCAGAGAATTTCTGAAAGAATAGAGTACAGCATACAATAGATGTTTCCATAAACTGAACTGTAATTACACAATCTGCGCCTTAGAGAAGAGACCCATTATAGAATCAATGGGATTGAGAGCAAGACTATAGCTAAAATTTAAAGTCTGTGTACACAAATAAGTAAAATAAATCAATCTTATTAATAAAACAGATATTTATATCCCAGGTATATAGCACTGACTTCTGCTTCAGCGGGAGGAATTATAAGTCAGTAATGCATCTTATAAATCAAGTACATGAACCATTCACCATTTCCTGAGAATATAAATCAGTCATGGTCTCAAAGCAGTTGCATGACTTGGAAACAACTCCTTGGATGAATAAATCAGTCCCTTCCAGATATATGAATAAGTGACATGCCCCATAAATCACATGACTGCATACTCGTGCTTCATCAATCAGTAACTTTTACTTATAATTGAAAATTTAAAAACACTTATTGTGAACATTTTACTAAACACCAGTCTCAAATTCCCATAGTACTATAAGATGATGTGCACAACAGATTCAAAGGCTTGCCTGTGCGCGATAGTGTTTTTCACCAAACAGCAAATTGCTAACATTGGTTAGAGTTTGCTGGTACTTGTGCTTGTAGTAACATCTCATTGTCCTGTATGAAAAACAGGTTAGTACAGCTAACTCATCCTCAAGCATATCTTTCGAACCATGTTTTTTGAATTATGTGGCTATAAGTGCATCAACTACTGGAAAAGTGCTGTTTCTTTTGGAAAATGCTTTTGAAAATAGATAAAGCAATGTAATTGTAATTAAAAATAAATTAAAAGCATTAACGTGTATAATCATTGACTACATGCTAATGTCCCATTAGCATACATAAATTTTACTAATATGATCACTTTTGTGTTTGCTTAGCATTTTATACATTTATAACTTTCACTTACAACTGTTAAGCTCATTATCATAATTTTATAATAAAGAAAATATGAATGATAATTAAAATCCAAGATCATGTCCAGCCCAGCTAGAATTAGGCTTGCTGTGTTCTATCTTATATTCTTCACCATGTCACCTTCCATACATTCTTCTGCCATTAGAAAGGCATGGGAATTTTTTAATCTTTTTATGTAAAATCACTATTTTCAAGCTTAAAATTTACTAAGTTAGCCTTACTTTTGTAGGCTTAGTTAGGTGATCTACATTCTGAAACACCAACTGCTAATATTTAATGGTATAATCATCATAAGATACTTATTTGTATACCATTATACACCTGACATGAGCTGAAGCTTGTATTTTATGTTTGTAATAATGAATGCCTTTTATGCTGTGAAAGTGAAAGTCGCTCAGTCATGTCGAACTCTGTGACCCCATGGACTATATAGTCCATGGAGTTCTCCAGGCCAGAAAATTGGAGTGGTTAGCTTTTCCCTTCTTCAGGGATCTTCCCAACCCAGGGAATGAACCCAGGTTTCCAGCATTACAGGCAGATTCTTTACCAGCTGAGCACAGGGAAGCTGTATAGATTCCTTTTATGCAGGCTTATGCATATATGCTTATGCTTATCCTTATCCCTATATGTAATCTTATGCTGAATAGATTCCTTATAGCCATTATAAGCTTAATGGTTTTTGTCACAGTAAAAAGACCATCATTGAATGGTAGAATTTCATATGCCTTCTAACTATAATTCATCTGACTGCATAATCACAAACTACTGATAGCATAAAATCTATTCAAATGTGTCCACACATATTATCTGATAATCAGACACTCTCCAGGAAATAGCAGACCACTCATTAAGTTTATTCCTATGACTTAATATGGGTGAAGGTGCAAATACTTCTATTTCTCATTATCAATCTCATTATCAAACAGTATATATAAAACCAATTGAGTCTAGCAAGGGAATCTGACATTCTACCTTCATAAAGAGAATCATATTCAGTGTACACTGTAAAAAATACTAATTAGAAGTCAGTTTTACTTATGGTTTAAGTATTAGTTCAACTTTAAGAGTCAATTTTAATTTCAGATTTTTTTTTTTCATTTGATTGTTGTAATCATCTTACAAACTGTTTTGACAGCTGGTTTCCTCCTTATATCAGTTATCTTTTGGAAAATTTTTGAAAGTGAAAATTGTACTACAAAATTCCCAGTATCAACTCCAAGTATGGCATTTAGAGTTATACTGTGTTTGAATTGCTGCTTAGTAATTTGCTAAAGAATAATAACATCTCTGTCCAATCTCTGGAGAGACAGATATTACACAGTCATTAAATCTTGCTTGGTTAGCATAATTATATAGGATTCAGCAGTATTCCTGTTTATCAACAAAGTGATTCACTTGAGAACTGAATTGATAATGTGACGTAGTTGGGAAGACAGCTTGTCACTAATTCTCATCTGGCTTTAGTTTCTCTGTCACTGACTTGAAGATTATATTTCCCCCTTTGTGGTTCTTTAGAAGATTGTGAACAAACATTAATAACATGGAGTGCTCTGAGTTTATCAGATAAGAATACTGCGTAAGTCAAAAAGTGTGTGGTTGAGTCACGACAGGGTTTGGGGATTTAAGATCCCATTGGTGTACTCGTTCAGGGGGAAATAATCCAGTTTAACAGTTTAGAATTCATTGTTTTTAGGATCTTTTGGAAAATCATGTTATTGACTTCAAACCTATCACGTGTACAGTTTTGCCTCTCTCTTTAAATTCCCATCATTTTTTCTCAAGCATACATCTAGTCTTTATCATTGTTAAGTTAAATTTATTCAGTAAATGCAATTCCCCAATATTGTGACCACTTTTGTGGCACTTCTGTGTAGTTTTTAGATTTGATGAAGTTTGCATAAAACTTCTACCCCAAGCTGAAATGTGTTTGATTGTTGCATTGTGCCATGCATGTAACAGATACTCAATAATTTTTAAAAGTCATGAATTAAATGTAATATTAAGTTGAAGGCTTCTTAAACAGTAATATTTGTAGGAACTTTAATATTAGTGAGTTTACATTTAGGTGAAATTTCATCAATCTGTCTTGCTTTAGTGTATCTAGATATTCTAGCATCTATGGTGGATTGTATTCCTTACGTCTCTGTCCCCTCCTTCACTGCCGCAAGAAACAGACTATAAAATAATCCTCATTCAGCACCCTGTCTGCACAGCCTTTCCTGTCCATCTGGATGTCAGATGGAAGAAAAGAGACCCATGGCACTTTGAAATAACTGAGGTGGCCTGGATAACATTTCATAATCCAGTTACAAAACCATGTCCTAATATCCACATCTCTGTTTGATCTATGGCTAAGTGGATAATGGAGGCCACATTTTCCTCCACAGTCACACCATTTACACATCTTCTAATTCATTAATCTGGAAGCATTTTGAAATAGCTAGACTAAAATTAAATTTTAGGAAATGCTCTTTATTGTACAGCAAAGTACATAGCAGAATCATCTTCTTTAAGCCCTTGACCTTTTCCCAACAGAAACATTTCCCTTGCTTATACTGAATCAGCCTATGTTTTCACACTGAATTTGTCATTCTTGGAATACATGTCCAAGACAAAGGGGAAAAGAGGAAATGGAGGAAAAAATAAAATAAAAAAGGAAAATCAAGCAAGGCGACATAGCTCCAAGAAAATCCTTAGGAAAATATAGAAGAAATTAATTAGTCAGTCTTCTTCAAAATTTGAAAGTTATCTGTTAGATCAGTTCAGTTCAGTCACTCAGTTGTGTCCAACCCTTTGCGACCCCATGGACTACAGCACTCCAGGCTTCACTGTTCATCAACTCCTGGAGCTTGCTCAAACTCATGTCCATTTAGTCAGTGATACCATCCAACCACCTCATCCTCTGTCGTTCCCTTCTCCTCCTGCCTTCAATCTTTCCAAGCATCAGCGTCTTTTCAAATGAGTCAGCTTTTTGCATCAGGTAGCCAAAGTATTGGAGTTTCAGCTTCAGCATCAGTGTTTCCAGTGAATATTCAGGACTTATTTCCTTTAGGATGGACTGGTTGGAGCTCCTTGCAGTCCAAGTGATTCTCAAGTTTTCTCTAACACCACAGTTCAAAAGCATCAATTCTCCGGAGTGAGCAGCATGTTCCAGTCCTCCTTGCCCCAGGTTTATTACAAGATTGTACCTCTAACAGTTTATCCCTAGTTTGGCAAATGAAGAGTGAGCAAAACTGAAGTATTACATCTGGAGAAGACTTTCTAGGGTGGGCTTCTCCCTCTGGCACAATAGGCAATATTCAAAATGTCTACCTTAGTACCATGATGACTACCTGGCAGTGTGTAACAGCTAAGGAGCATGGACAAGAAACTAAAAGTCGCTTGCACCTTGGAAGAAAAGCTATGACAAACCTAGATAGTGTATTAAAAAGCAGAGAAATCACTTTGTCAACAAAGGTCCATCTAATCAAAACTATGTTTTTTCCAGTAGTCATGTATGGATGTGAGAGTTGGACCGTAAAGAAGATTGAGCACCGAAGACTGGATGCTTTTGAACTCTGGTACTGGAGAAGACTCTTGAGAGTCCCTTGGACAGTCAGGAGATCAAACCAGTTAATCCTAAAGGAAACAACCCTGAATATTCATTGGAAGGACTGATGCTGAAGCTGAAGCTTCAATACTTTAGCTACCTGATTCATTGGACAAGATGCTGATGCCAGGAAAGATAGAAGGCAGGAAGAGAAGGGGATGGCTGGGGATGAGATGGTTGGATGGCATCGCTGATTCAATGGACATAAGTTTGAGCAAACTCTGGGAGATTGTGAAGGACAGGGAAGCAGAGTCAAACACAACTGAGTGACTGAACAACAAAAAATTTTAAGACACTGAGATATGGGTTGTATTTTATGGCAGCAGAGTCAATACAATTCTATTACAGATATCAACTTTGTTAAGAATTTAAAGATAATCCTCAGCAAGGATTTCCAATGCTACAAGCAATTTTTAACATATATTTACACTAGCTCTTAGACCCTGATTTGTTGATAAAGAGATGACATAGACCCATACAATAGTGCTCATTAGATTTATAGAAATGATTTGAATTATTCACACAGAGTAATTTATTGAATGCTTTGTAATTTTCAGTAGATCTATTCATGGTTCCTGCATTTGCAAAATATGAGTCAATTACAGGATGAAAAATGTCTACCCCTTATATAATGAAACAGGTTCACTTGTCTCCAGGTGGCTGGTGGAATTCCTTCAATATACTACTATATCATGGTCTCATCATTGTTCTTTCTTAATGCAATATTTAGCACACCACAATGGATGTGAGAGTTGGACTATAAAGAAAGCTGAGCACCAAAGAACTGATGCTTTTGAACTGTGATGTTGGAGAAGACTCTTGAGAGTCCCTTGGACAGCAAGGAGACCCAACCAGTCCATATTAAAGGAGATCAGTCCTGGGTGTTCATTGAAAGGACTGATGTTGAAGCTGAAACTCCAATACTTTGGCCACCTGATGTGAAGAGCTGACTCATTTGAAAAGACCCTGATGCTGGGAAAGCTTGAGGGCAGGAGGAGAAGGGGACAACAGAGAATGAGATGGTTAGGTGCCATCACTGACAATGGATGTGGGTTTGAGTGGACTCCGGGAGTTGGTGATGGACAGGGAGGCCTGGCGTGCTGTGATTCATGGGGTGGCAAAGAGTCAGACATGACCGAGCGACTGAACTGAACTGAACTGAACTGAATGTAAGTAGTCAGATAGAAACTTCAGTGGGAGGAAATGCTGAGTCCCTGACATTATATCTACTTTGTTCATGAGTCCAATGGGCATGAATTGGAATGGATGAAGAAACACTAACACCCACAGTGTGGATCAATCTGTATGACATATAGGTCAATCTGTATGACAATGCATAGAAGAGAGTGTCATTGATGATCATTTATATGGAAAACAAATCATCTTCCATTTTGGTCCCATCTCAAGAGATCCATTCACATATCTCCTCCTCAAAGCTCTTTGTCACCATCTTTATAACGTTCTCTTCATGTCCCTGCTAATTGGACAAAAGAAATTCTTCACCACTCATGCATTACCATAGACCTATATTTCTGACCATCTCTCCAACTGCAAAGCTTTCCACTTTGACCTTCCTAACATACATAAATTTTGTTCCTCTCAATAAAACAGATCAAGTAGAGAATTAATGGACTGATCATCCATTTCAGTTCTAGAAATGCCAGGTACAATTAGTTACCACCAAAAATAACTGCAGATCAAAGTACTTTTATTACCACCTTGGCTCTGCTGCCTATTAGAATAAATGTTACAATCCTGTCCCTTTTCATTAACTGCTGCTGCTTTGCCACTGTCACCCAGGGATTTCATAACCCCATTGATATCAGAGAGTCTGTTTCAATATCACCACTTCCCATTACCGTTCATGGCCTACAGAGAACAGACACTACAGAACTTTGCCTAATGTGTTTATCTATAATGACATAATTCTCAATTCGGTGGTGAAAACAGAATTAGGACGTGATTGAGACTGTTACTTATAAAAAATAATCCACAGTCTTATTTCCCTAAGACTTTGGATTATTTTTCTACATTATATTCAGGAAATCCTGATACCTTAATTTCATTAATGATAGGTCAATATTGAGTCTAGGTTTTAATCAGCTCATGGGAAACCATTTAAAAGCAATCTCAGCTCCTCAGACTGGAACTATAAATCAAAAAATGGTTAAGTAAGCTCTAGTCATATAAACCTGTGCTAACAATATCAAGCCTATCTTAAAATATTTTTGCCATCCTTGTCTAGAATATGAGAATCTACTCCTCAAATTTTTCTTTTACACATTAACACAACTTTGGAATTATTTTTATATGAAAGCCTTATTTCTCCTGGTTTACTTTACATTGGCTTCCTGGGGTATATTGAAACCTGACTCCATTTACAGTCCTTGAGGCAAAGAATGGAAGTGCTAAGTCACTTCAGTCGTGTCCGACTCTGTGAGACCCCATAGACGGCAGCCCACCAGGCTCCCCCGTCCCTGGGATTCTCCAGGCAAGAACACTGGAGCGGGTTGCCATTTCCTTCTCCAATGCATGAAAGTGAAAAGTGAAAGTGAAGTCACTCAGTCGTGTCCAACTCTTAGCGACCCCATGGACTATAGCCCACCAGGCTCCTCCGTCCGTGGATTTTCCAGGCAAGAGTACTGGAGGGGGGTGCCATCGCCTTCTCCAAGAATGGAAGTGCTGCTGCTGCTGCTAAGTCGCTTCAGTCGTGTCCGACTCTGTGAGACCCCATAGACGGCAGCCCATCAGGCTCCCCCGTCCCTGGGATTCTCCAGGCAAGAACACTGGAGTGGGTTGCCGTTTCCTTCTCCAATGCATGAAACTGAAAAGTGAAAGTGAAGTTGCTCAGTCGTGTCCGACCCTTAGCGACCCCATGGACTGCAGCCTACCAAGCTCCTCCGTCCATGGGATTTTCCAGGCAAGAGTACTGGAGTGGGGTG
The DNA here is from genome assembly GCA_006408695.1 of Aepyceros melampus. Taxonomy (NCBI): domain Eukaryota; kingdom Metazoa; phylum Chordata; class Mammalia; order Artiodactyla; family Bovidae; genus Aepyceros; species Aepyceros melampus. Next base: position 573,675 of record SJXQ01005969.1, on the reverse strand, counting down.
CCATTGCCTTCTCCGAAGAATGGAAGTAGACATATTGAAATGAGAAGAACTGGCATCCCCTTGCATGTAAAGCTTTACTGGGTCATCATGTGATTAAAAACCAAACACTTGAGCCTCAGAAGGAGAGGGTGCTTCTCCTGGCATGGGATACAACTGCTGGGGTTGTTCAAGAAACTCCTATTTATCCAGTTCACCAAATGTCACTGCTCAGCAGTCCAGCCCTCAGTTCCAAACATTGCTTGGTGTTTCACTCAAGAGATCTGGTGTGGCTGTGAATTCTACCTGTAGTGCTGTTCAATTCAGCTTTCATGATATAGTGAATACAAAGAATATTCACTATGAATATTTTTTTGGGGGGCTGATCCAAAAAAAAAAAAAAAGAAGAAATATATATTTATATTAAA
>SJXQ01005969.1:539566-573097 GCA_006408695.1 Aepyceros melampus | reverse complement strand
ATATATATATATATATATATATATATATATATATGTCAGCACATACGATGAGCTCTCTATTCAGGCAACATACCTGCATGTAGGAGTCCCTCATAGCCTGAGACCATCCAAAGGCTATACCCAAGGACTACTATTCAGAAATAGGAAGGTAAGAGAACTCCAAGGGGAGAGAGAGATCAGAGAGGTAGGCCTGTGTGTCTAGGTAATGTAATTCAACAGTCCAACAGGGAGTCTGGGTCAGAGAACTTTGAAAGGCAGCAGTAGCTTGACATCTTTTATACCTACAGGTCTTATCTATGGCTAGCAGATGTTGGGTGTAGTTTCATGGGTGTGGAAAACAGGCAGGCTCTCAATAGCTTAACATATGCTTATCTGGGCTATGATTAAAACAAGTGGATATCTAAAATTTTGATATTGCTGCTCATGGGCTTTTGAGCTAATAGGAGACTACAAGAAAATAAATAACATACAGCCAATATACAAAGGCCATCTTTGGCAAAATTGCAAAACACTGAGAAATTAGAAGATTCTTGATTTTTTCATTATCAGAACTCTGCTGATACAAGAGATAAGATATCATTTTAAGGCAGTCATAGAAATTCCTTGGTTCCCTGATGATATTTTGAGACACTCAAAACTCTGCAATGTAGTTAAAATTAGCCATTCCATCCATATAGTCTTTCTATTTTTGACCCAGCATTAAAACAGACTGTATAGTCACTCATTCTGGATAGATTGTGTTCAATAGGACTGCATTCTAGTATCAACACAAAAGCTAATTTAAATAACAGTTTTCCAGTGGTTGACACAATATGTCTGATTTTCTAATGATAACTGGACCCTGGAACAGAGCCAAACAATGATTTACATTTCTTATTTCTTATATTAAATGTATTTATTTTTAATTGAAGGATAACTGCTTTACAATATTATGCTGGTTTCTGCCAAACATCAGCATGAATCAGCCACAGGCATACCTATGTCCTTTTCCTCTTGAACCTTCCTCCCACCTCACACTACATCCCCCGCCCCAGGTTGTTACTGAGCCCCAGTTTGAGTTCCCTAAGTCACATAGCAAATTCCCATTGGCTGTCTATTTTACATATGGTAATGTATATGTTTCCATGTTACTCTCTCCATACGTCCCACCATCTCCTTCCTCCTGCCTGCTATGTCCATAAGTGTGTTCTCAATGTCTGTGTCTCCATTGCTGCCCTGCAAATAGGTTCATCAGTACCATGTTTCTAGATTCCATATATATGCATTAATATACAGTATTTGTTTTTCTCTTTCTTACGTTCTTCACTCTGTATAATAGGCTCTAGATCCATCCATCTCATTAGAACTTACTCAAATGCATTCTTTTATATGGCTGATTGTATGTATGTACCACAGCTTCTTTATCCATTCATCTGTAGATGGACGTCTAGGTTGCTTCCGTGTCTAGTTATTGTAAGTAATGCTACAGTGAACATTGGGGTACACATGTCTTTTTCAATTTTGGTTTCATCAGAGTACATGCCTAGTGGTGGGATGGCTGGGTCATATGGTGGTCTTATTTCTAGTTTTCTAAGGTCTTTCCTTGAGCGCAGGCGGTGGAGGCAGCCGCCGCACTTGAGCGTGGCCGAGAGCTACCCCACTTCTGAGGTCAGGGGCAGCGGCCTAGAGTGCCAGGTTGCAACGGCGTAGGAACGGCCGAGAGGAGCTACCCCGCGTCTGAGGCCAGTGGTGGCAGGGAGAACACAATCCACGTCTGAGATCTGGGGTGGCCAGGAGAAGCCACTTTGCCCCCGAGGCCAGGAGCGGCAGCTGAGAGGAGCCACCCACGCCCGAGGCCAGGGTCTGCGGCCGGAAGGAGCAACCCGAAGAGTAGTGGCTGGGCAGGCACAGGAGGGCCTAGAGGAGCTATCCTACGTTGAAGGTCAGGAACGGTGGCAGTAAGGAGATACCCCTCATCCAAGGTAAGGTACAGTGGCTGTGCTTTGCTAGAGCAGCTGTGAAGAGATACCCCACGCCCAAGGTAAAAGAAACCCAAGTAAGATGGTGGTGTTGCAAGAGGGAATCAGAGAGCAGACACACTGAAACCATACTCACAGAAAACTAGTCAATCTAATCACACTAGGACCACAGCCTTGTCTAACTCAATGAAACCAAGCCATGCCTGTGGGGCAGCCCAAGATGGGTGGGTCATGGTGGAGAGGTCTGACAGAATGTGGTCCACTGGAGAAGGGAATGGCAAACCACTTCAATATTCTTGCCTTGAGAACCCCATGAACAGTATGAAAAGGCAAAATGACAGGATACCAAAAGAGAAACTCCCCAGGTCATTAGGTGCCCAATATGCTACTGGAGATCAGTGGCGAAATAATTCCAGACAGAATGAAGGGATAGAGCCAAAGCAAAAACAATCCCCAGTTATGGATGTGACTGGTGATAGAAGCAAGATCCGATGCTGTAAAGAGCAGTATTGCATAGGAACCTGGAATGTCAGGTCCATGAATCAAGGCAAATTGGAAGTGGTCAAACAAGAGATGGCAAGGGTGAACGTCGACATTCTAGGAATCAGCGAATTAAAATGGACTGGAATGGGTGAATTTAACTCAGATGACCATTATATCTACTACTGCGGGCAGGAATCCCTCAGAAGAAATGGAGTAGCCATCATGGTCAACAAAAGAGTCCGAAATGCAGTACTTGGATGCAATCTCAAAAATGACAGAATGATCTCTGTTCGTCTCCAAGGCAAACCATTCAATATCACAATTATCCAAATCTATGCCCCAACCAGTAATGCTGAAGAAGCTGAAGTTGAACGGTTTTATGAAGACCTACAAGATCTTTTAGAACTAATACCCAAAAAAGATGTCCTTTTCATTATAGGGGACTGGAATGCAAAAGTAGGAAGTCAAGAAACACCTGGAGTAACAGGCAAATTTGGCCTTGGAATGCGGAATGAAGCAGGCCAAAGACTAATAGAGTTTTGCCAAGAAAATGCACTGGTCATAGCAAACACCCTCTTCCAACAACACAAGAGAAGACTCTACACATGGACATCACCAGATGGTCACACCGAAATCAGATTGATTATATTCTTTGCAGCCAAAGATGGAGAAGCTCTATACAGTCAACAAAGACAAGACCGGGAGCTGACTGTGGCTCAGATCATGAACTCCTGATTGCCAAATTCAGACTTAAATTGAAGAAAGTGGGCAACACCACTAGACCATTCAGGTATGACCTAAATCAAATCCCTTATGATTATACAGTGGAAGTGAGAAATAGATTTAAAGGTCTAGATCTGATAGATAGAGTGCCTGATGAACTATGGAATGAGGTTCGTGACATTGTACAGGAGATAGGGATCAAGACCATCCCCATGGAAAAGAAATGCAAAAAGGCAAAATGGCTGTCTGGGGAGGCCTTACAAATAGCTGTGAAAAGAAGAGAAGCAAAAAGCAAAGGAGAAAAGGAAAGATATAAGCATCTGAATGCAGAGTTCCAAAGAATAGCAAGAAGAGATAAGAAAGCCTTCTTCAGCAATCAATGTAAAGAAATAGAGGAAAAGAACAGAATGGGAAAGACTAGAGATCTCTTCAAGAAAATTAGAGATACCAAGAGAACATTTCATGCAAGGATGGGCTCGATAAAGGACAGAAATGGTCTGGACCTAACAGAAGCAGAAGATATTAAGAAGAGGTGGCAAGAATACACGGAAGAACTGTACAAAAAAGATCTTCATGACCCAGATAATCATGATGATGTGTTGACTAATCTAGAGCCAGACATCTTGGAATGTGAAGTTAAGTGGGCCTTAGAAAGCATCGCTACGAACAAAGCTAGTGAAGGTGATGGAATTCCAGTTGAGGTGTTTCAAATCCTGAAAGTTGATGCTGTGAAAGTGCTGCACTCAATATGCCAGAAAATTTGGAAAACTCAGCAATGGCCACAGGACTGGAAAAGACTCTGATGCTGGGAGGGATTGGGGGCAGGAGGAGAAGGGAACGACAGAAGATGAGATGGCTGGATGCCATCACGGACTCAAACATCCCCATGGAAAAGAAATGCAAAAAAGCAAAATGGCTGTCTGAGGAGGCCTTACAAATAGCTGTGAAAAGAAGAGAGGCAAAAAGCAAAGGAGAAAAGGAAAGATATAAGCATCTGAATGCAGAGTTCCAAAGAACAGCAAGAAGAGATAAGAAAGCCTTCTTCAGTGATCAATGCAAAGAAATAGAGGAGAAGAACAGAAGGGGAAAGACTAGAGCTCTCTTCAAGAAAATTAGAGATACCAAGGGAACATTTCATGCAAAGATGGGCTCGATAAAGGACCAAAATGGTCTGGACCTAACAGAAGCAGAAGATATTAAGAAGAGGTGGCAAGAATACATGGAAGAACTGTACAAAAAAGATCTTCACAACCCAGATAATCACGATGGTGTGATGACTAATCTAGAGCCAGACATCTTGGAATGTGAAGTTAAGTGGGCCTTAGAAAGCATCGCTACGAACAAAGCTAGTGAAGGTGATGGAATTCCAGTTGAGGTGTTTCAAATCCTGAAAGTTGATGCTGTGAAAGTGCTGCACTCAATATGCCAGAAAATTTGGAAAACTCAGCAATGGCCACAGGACTGGAAAAGACTCTGATGCTGGGAGGGATTGGGGGCAGGAGGAGAAGGGAACGACAGAAGATGAGATGGCTGGATGCCATCACGGACTCAATGGACGTGAGTCTGAGTGAACTCCAGGAGTTGGTGATGGACAGGGAGGCCTGGCATGCTGCGATTCATGGGGTCTCAAAGAGTCGGACACGACTGAGTGACTGAACTGAACTGAACTGAACTGAAGGTCTCTCCATACTGTCTTCTACAGTGGCTGTATCAATTTACATTCCCACCACAGTGCAAGAGGGTTCCCTTTTCTCCACACTCTTTCCAGCACTATTGTTTGTAGATTTTTTCATAATAACCATTCTGACCAAAGTAAGGTGATATCTCATTGTAGTATTTTTATTATTTAGTTTTTATTGAAAGATAATTGCTTTACAGAATTTTGCTGTTTTCTGTCAAACCTCAACATGAATCAGCCATAGGTATACATGTATCCACTCCCTTTTGAACCTCCCTCCCCATTTCCTCCCCATCCCACCCCTCTAGGTTGATACGGAGCCCGTGTTTGAGTTTCCTGACCCATACAGCAAATTGCCATTGGCTGTCTATTTTACATATGGTAATGTAAGTTTCCATGTTACTCTTTCCATACATCTCACCCTCTCCTCTCCCCATGTCCATAAGTATATTCTCCATGTCTGTTTCTCCATTGTTGCCTGTAAATAAATTCTTCAGTACCATTTTTCTAAATTCCGTATATATGCATTGGAATATATTTATTTTTTTCTTTCTGACTTTCTTCACTATGTATAATAAGTTCTAGGTTCATCCACCTCATTAGAACTGACTCAAATGTATTCCTTTTTATGGCTGAGTAATATTCCATTGTATATATGTACCACAACTTCTTTATCCATTCATTTGTCAATGGACATCTAGGTTGCTTCCACGTTCTAGCTATTATAAATAGTGCTGCAATGAACAATGGGATACATGTGTCTCTTTCAATTTTGGTTTCTCAGGGTATATGCCTACGAGTGGGATTGCTGTGTCATTGATGGTTTTATTCCTAGTTTTTTAAGGAATCTCCATACCATCTTCCATAGTGGCTGTATAAATTTACATTCCCACCAACATCAAAAGAGCATTCCCTTTTCTCCACACCCTCTCCAGCATTTATTGTTTGTAGACATTTTGATAATGGCCATTCTAACCAGTGTGAGGTGATATCTCATTGTGGTTTTGATTTGCATTTATCTAATAATGAGCAATGTTGAGCATCTTTTCATGTGTATGTTAGCCATCTGTAATGTCTTCTTTGGAGAAATGTCTGTTTAGGTCTTTTTCCCATTTTTTGATGGAGTTGATTGTTTTTCTGGGATTAAGTTGTATGAGCTGCTTGTATATTTTGGAAATTAATCCTTTGTCGCACGTTTCATTTGCTATTATATTCACCATTTTGAGAGTTGTCTTTTCACCTTGCTTATAGTTTCCTTTGCTGTGCAAAAGCTTTTAAGTTTAATCAGGTCCCACTTGTTTACTTTTGTTTTTATTTACATTACTCTAGGAGGTGGATCCTAGAGGATCTTGCTTTGATTTATGTCATTGAGTGTTCTGCCTATGTTTCCTCTAAGAGTTTTAGTTTCTCATCTTACATTTAGATCTTTAATCCATTTTGAGTTTATCTTTGTGTATGGTGTTAGGAAATGTTCTAGTTTCATTCTTATACATGGGGCTGTCCAGTTTTCCCAGGACCAATTATTGAAGAATGTGTTTTTGCCCCATTGTATATTCTTGCCTCCTCTGACAAAAATAAGGTACCCATAGGAGCATGGGTTTATTTCTGGGCTTTCTATCTTGTTCCATTGGTCTATATTTCTGTTTTTGTGCCAGTACCATAGGGTCTTGATGAATGTACCTTTGTAGTATAATCTGAAGTCAGAAACGTTGATTCTTCCAGCTCCATTCTTCTTTCTCAAGACTGCTTTGGCTATTCGGGGTCTTTTGTGTTTCCATATGAATTGTGAAATATTTTGTTCTAGTTCTGTGAAAAACACCATTGGTAATTTGATAGGGACACATTGAATCTGTAGATTGCATTTGGTAGTATAATCATTTTCACAATATTGATTCTTCCTACCTGGAACATGGAATATCTCTCCATTTTTCACCAGAAGAATAATGTTTGCTGTAGGCTTATCATATGTAGCCTTTACTATGTTGAAGTAGGTTCCATCCATGCCCATTTTTTTTGAAGAGTTTTAATCATAAATGGGTGCTGAATTTTGTCAAAGGCTTTTTCTGCATCTACTGAGATGACCATATGGTTTTTATCTTTCAATTTGTTAATACGACGTATCACATTGACTGATCTGCATATATTGAATTCTTGCATCCCTGGAATAAATCAAAGTTTATCATGATGTATGAGCTTTTTGATGTGTTTCTGAATTCTGTTTACTAAAATTTTGTTGAGAATTTTTTCATCTATGTTCATCAGTGATATTGGCCTGTAGTTTTCTTTTTTTTTTTATCCTGTTTCCTGTATCAAACCTAGACTAATGATTCATTTCTTACATTATAGTGTACATGTTTCAATGCCATTCTCCCAAATCATCCCACCCTCTACCTCTCCCGCAGAGTCCAAAAGTCTGTTTTTTACGTCTGTGTCTCTTTTGCTGTCTCGCATATAGGGTTATCATTACCATCTTTCTAAATTCCATATATGTGTTAGTATGCTGTATTGGTGTTTTTCTTTCTGGCTTACTTCACTCTGTATAATTGGCTCCAGTTTCATCCACCTCATTAAAACTGATTCAAATGTATTCTTTTTAATGGCTGAGTAATACTCCATTGTGTATATGTACCACAGCTTTCTTATCCATTCATCTGCTGATGGACATCTAGGTTGCTTCCATGTCCTGGCTATTATAAACAGTGCTGCAAAGAACATTGGGGTACACGTGTCTCTTTCAATTCTGGTTTCCTCGGTGTGTATGCCCAGCAGTGGGATTGCTGGATCATAAGGCAGTTCTATTTGCAATTTTTTAAGGAATCTCCACACTGTTCTCCATAGTGGCTGTACTAATTTGCATTCCCCCAACAGTGTAAGAGGGTTCCCTTTTCTCCACACCCTCTCCAGCATTTATTGCTTGTTGACTTTTGGATCGCAGCCATTCTGACTGGTGTGAAATGGTACCTCATTGTGGTTTTGATTTGCATTTCTCTGATAATGAGTGATGTTGAGCATCTTTTCATGTGTTTGTTAGCCATTCATATGTCTTCTTTGGAGAAATGTCTATTTAGTTCTTTGGCCCATTTTTTGATTGGGTCATTTATTTTTCTGGAATTGAGCTGCATAAGTTGCTTGTATATTTTTGAGATTAGTTGTTTGTCAGTTGCTTCATTTGCTATTATTTTCTCCCATTCCGAAGGCTGTCTTTTCACCTTGCTTATAGTTTCCTTTGTTGTGCAGAAGCTTTTAATTTTAATTAGATCCCATTTGTTTATTTTTGCTTTTATTTCCAGTATTCTGGGAGGTGGATCATAGAGGATCCTGCTGTGATTTATGTCAGAGACTATTTTGCCTATGTTCTCCTCTAGGAGTTTCATAGTTTCTGGTCTTACATTTAGATCTTTAATCCATTTTGAGTTTATTTTTGTGAATGGTGTTAGAAAGTGTTCTAGTTTCATTCTTTTACAAGTGGTTGACCAGAATTCTGTTTACTAAAATTTTGTTGAGGATTTTTTCATCTATGTTCATCAGTGATATTGGCCTGTAGTTTTCCTTTTTGGTGCTGTCTTTGTCTGGTTTTGGTATCAGGGTGATGGTGGTCTCATAGAATGAATTTGGAAGTGTTTCTCTGCAATTTTTTAAAAGAGTTTTAGAAGGATAGGCATTAGCTCCTCTCTAAATGTTTGATAGAATTCATCTGTGAAGCCATCTGGTCCTGGGCTTTCATTTTTGGGGAGATTTTTTATCACAGCTTCAATTTCAGTGCCTGTACTTGGGTTGTTCATAAATTCTATTTCTTCCTGGTTCAGTCTTGGAAGATTGAACTCTTCTAAGAATCTGTCCATTTCTTCCAGGTTAACCATTTTATTGCCATATAGTTGTTCGTATAGTGTCTTATAATCCTTTGTATTTCTGCATTGTCTGTTATAATCTCTCCTTTTCATTTTTAATTTTGTTGATTTGATTCTTCTCTCTTCTTTTCTTGATGAGTCTGGCTAAAAGTTTGTCAATTTTATCTTCTCAAAGAACCAGATTTTAGTTTTATTAATCTTTACTATTGTTTCTTTCATTTCTTTTTCATTTATTTCTGCTCAGATCTTTATGATTTCTTTCCTTATACTAATCTTGGGGGGGGGGTTTTATTCATCTTTTCCCAGTTGTTTTAGGTCTATTTGATGGTTTTCTTGTTTCTTGAGGTAGGATTGTATTGCTATAAATTTCCCTCTTAGAACTGCCTTTCCTACATCCCACAGATTTTGAGTTTTTGTGTTTTCATTATTATTTTTTTCTAGAAATTTTTTAATTTACCTTTTGATTTCTTCAATAACCTGTTGGTTATTTAGATACATGTTGCTTAATCTCCCTATGCTTGCATTTTTTGCAGTTTTTTTCTTGTAATTGATATTTAGTCTCTTAGCATTGTGGTTGGAGAAGATGCTTAATATGATTTCAATTTTCTTAAATTTACTGACGTTTGATTTGTGACCCAAGATGCGGTCTAGCCTGGAGAATGTTCCATGTGCACTTGAGAAGGTGTATTCTTCTGCATTTGGATGGAATGTCCTGAAGATATTAATGAGATCCATGTCATCTAATCTATCATTTAAGACTTGTATTTCTTTATTAATTTTCTGTTTTGATGGTCTGTCCATTGGTGTGAGTGGGGTGTTAAAGTCTCCTACTATTATTGTGTTACTGCCAATTGCTCCTTTTATGCCTGTTAGTATTTGTCTTATGTATTGAGGTGCTCCTATGTTGGATGCATAGGTATTTATAATTGTTATGTCTTCCTCTTGGATTGATCCCTTGATCATTGTGTAGTATCCTTCCTTACCTCCTGTAATCTTTACTTTAAGGTCTATTTTGTCTAATATGAGGATTGCTACTCCAGCTTTCTTATGCTTCCCATTGTATGGAATATATTTTTCCATCCTCTGATTTTCACTCTATATGTGTCTTTAGGCCTGAGGTGTTTTTTGTAGACAACTTATATATGAATATTGTTTTTGTATCCATTCAGCCAGTCTGTGTTTTTTGGTTGGAGCATTTAATGCATTTACATTTAAAGTAATTTCTTGACTATATAAGTCCCTTTGACCTTTGTAGTAAAGCTGGTTTGGTGGTACTGAATTCTCTTAACTTTTGCTTGCCTGAAAAGTTTATTTCTCCATCAATTTTGAATGAGATCCTTGCCAAGTACAGTAATCTTGGTTGTAGTTTTCCCCTTTCAGTACTTTAAATATATCCTGCCATTCACTTTTGGCCTGTAGAGTTTCTGCTGAAAGATCAGCTGTTAAGTGCATGCAGTTTCCCCTGTATGTTGCTTTTCCCTTGCTACTTTTAATATTCTTTCTTTGTTTTTAGTCTTTGTTAGTTTGATTAGTATGTATCTCAGCTTATTTCTTCTTGGGTTTATCCTGTATGAGACTCTTTGTGCCTCTTGGACTTGATTGACTATTTCCTTTTCTATCTTGGAGAAATTTTCAACTATAATCTTTTCAAAACTTTTCTCATACCCTTTCTTTTTCTCTTCTTCTTCTGGGACCCTTATAATTCAAATGTTGGTACATTTGATATTGTGCCATAGGTCTCCGAGACTGTCCTCTGTTCTTGTCATTCTTTTTACTTTATTCTGCTCTTCATAAGTTATTTCCACCATTTTATATTCCAGCTCACTGATTCCTTCTTCTGCTTCAGATATTCTGTTATTGATTCCTTCTGGAGTATTTTTAATTTAAGTAATTGTGTTATGTATCTCTGTATGTTTACTCTTTAATTCTTCTAAGTCTCTGTTAACTGTTTCTTGCATTTTCTCCATTTTGTTTTCAAGGTGCTTGATCATCTTTACATCATTATTCTGAATTCTTTTTCAGAGAGTTTGCCTGTTTCCTCCTCATTTATTTGGATTTCTGTGTTTCTAGTTTGTTCCTCATTTGTATAGTATTTCTCTGCCTTTTCATTATTTTTTTTTAACTTATTGTGTTTGGGGTCTCCTTTTCTCAGGCTTCAAGGGAAGTTGAATTCTTTCCTTGAAGAAGGTTGAATTCCTCCTTCCTTTTGGTTTCTGCCCTCCTAAGTTTGATCAAGTGGTTTCTGAAAGCTTCCTATAGGGTGAGATTTGTGCTGAGTTTTTGTTTGTTTGTTTGCTTTTCCTCTGATGGGCAAGCCTGAGTGAGGTGGTCATCCTGTCTGCTGCTGATTGGGTTTCTATTTTTGTTTTGTTTGTTGTTTAGATGCACTGGGTGCTACTGGTGATTGGGTGATGCTGGGCCTTGTATTCAAGTGGTTTCCTTTGTGTGAGTTCTCACTATTTGATACTCCCTAGGGTTAGTTCTCTGGTAGTCTAGGGTCTTGGAGTCAGTGCTCCCACTCAAAAGGCTCAGGGCTTCATCTCTAAATGAACTGGAACACAAGTGTAACCAGGTTTATCAGTGATAAACATAAAGTTTTTCAATGGACAGCTTCATGAATGAAGTGATTCTTGAGTTTTGAAGACATACAGCATAGTAGAAAGGATATTCCCAGGCTTGACATGGCCTCAGAATCTTCTAACAGAGTACATCAATCAGTTGGAATTGGCCCAAGAGATTTTTTACTGAGCCAGGTTCCTTTTTCATGCACAGGAAGCCAAATTGCTAAGATGCTGAGATTTGCTGAAAAAGAGGGTTTATTTATAAGGCAGCCAAGCCAAGGGACAAGAGAACAAACTCAAACCCCTCTCCCAGAAGATGAAGCTCATTATAGTTTTGATTTGCATTTCCTTAATAATGAGCAATGTTGAGCATCTGTTCATGTGTTTGCTAGCCATCTATATGTCTTCTTTGGGGAAATGTCTATTCAGGTCTTTTTCCCACTTTGATTCAGTTGTTTGTTTTTCTGGGATTGAGCTGGACGAGCTGCTTTTATATTTTGGAAATTAATCCTTTGTCAGTTGTTTACTTTGTTGTTATTTCTCCCATTCTGGGGGTTGTGACTTGCATTTCTTTAAATAGATTACCTGTAAGCACTTCATGAGGCAGTTACTGTGACACTCAAATTTCACCTACAAATAGACAATAGAATTCATTCTACTGAGTTCAGGCAGAAGGCACTTAATAGAAGAAATTATGTGAATGCAAACTTGTAGATTAGCAGGCTCTAAACTAAGTTCTGAGTAACAACTCTAGCTCTGTAGAAAATCTATCAGAAGGATACTGATGCAAAAGATCAAAGACTCTGAATGCTGTTGCTTCTCCTGAGTATAAAATCACATCAACTCTGTCAGGATACAGGTCAGGGGCAAAAAAAAAAAGATGCTTCACTACCTCCCTCTCTTAATATGGCACAGTTCCTAATGAAATATTTAGATGTTAAATTGCATTCCTTCTGCCATTTATTCATTCATTTATTCCTAAAACACTTACCATACACTTAGTTACTGCTCAAGGTGCCAAGGATACAGCAGTGAACAACACAAGCAAATCTCCTTTTTATAGAGGCAGGAGATAAACAAATAGAAATTTCTTTATGTACTATGCTATATGGTAATAAAAGATGTTGAGAAAATTACAGTAGGATAAAAGGAAAGAGTAAATTTAAAAAAAAAAAAAGAGGGATTGCTATTCTGTGCTTTTCAGTCAGGAAAAGCTTTAATGATGGATGGCAATTATAGTAACATTTGAGCAGAGACTTGAAAGAATTGAGGGAATAAGCCATACAGATATTTGGGGGAAGAGAATTCTAGGGAGAGAATAATATGTTCAAAGTCTCTGAGGCAAGAATCTGGTATGTTCAAGAAATGGCAAAGAAGTTCAGTTGAGGATGGTCAGAGTGAAAAAAAGAGTGAGTGGAAGAGCATGAGTTAGAGTTGGTGTGAGTCCTCTGGATTAAATAGTGCCTTCTAGATTGTGCTAAGAGGTTTGGCTATTCTGCATGAAATAGTAAGATGCTGGAAGGCTCTGTGTAAAAGACTGACATAATTTGACAGAGTTTTGATAATTTCATTCTGTCTGCTCTGTAGAGAATAGGATAGTTGTCTAACTGCACTATAGAGCTTTGGGTTCCTCTATTCCTTGAGTGAAAAGTCTAGGGTAATCCACTTAAAAAGTTATAGTGTATTGGATCAAGATAGTAGTGATGAAAGCAGTAAGGTGCCAGCTTCTGAGGTATTTTGAAGGCAGAGTCTAGAGGAATAGCTGTTAAATGTAAGAGAAGGAGATGAGTCAAAGAATGGCACCAACATTTTTAATTTGATTAACTAAAATTGCCATTAACAGAGATGATATTGAGTTGCTGGTTAAAAGTCCATTTGGTGTTCAAGAGAGAAAGTGAAGTGAAGTGAATTCGCTCAGTCGTGTCCGACTCTTTGAGACCCCATGGACTGTAGCCTATCAGGCTCCTCTGTCCATGGGATTTTCCAGGCAAGAGTGTTGTAGTGGATTGCCATTTCCTTCTCCAGGGGATCTTCCTGACCCAGGAATCAAACCCAGGTCTCCTGCATTGCAGGCAGATGCATCTGAGCCACCAGATATAAAATGGAATTTGTCAACATATAGAAAGTATTTGAAGCCATGATAAGGGTTCAGGTACATAGAGAAGAGATCTAAGAATTAAACTCTAAGATACCATGAGGTTTAGTAATACAGGAATGGAGGAGAATTTGGCAAATAAGACTAAGAATGACACCAAGAGTCAGTAATCTCCTGAACACTAAGAACACATTTCAAGAAGAAACTGTATGCTGTATCAAATACTCTTCACAAGTCAACAAGAACAAGGAGTTGACCATTAGATACAGCTATGCTGAAATCGTTGGTAATCTTGACAGCTCTTCAGGAGAATTACAAGAATGAAAACTCAATTACAGTATGTTCAAAGGAGAATGGAAGGAGAGGAAATAAGAACAAATATAGACAATTATTCCAGGGACTGCAGCTGAAAGGCATATGAGTAAAATTAGCTTTTTAAAATAGGAGATATTATAGCAGGTTTGTATTCTGATGCAATGACTTAGTAGAAGTGAGATTTGATGATGTCAGAGATAAAGAAGGACAAAAATAAAAGGGTATCATTGAGAAGTCAAAGGTCATGTAATGCATGTAAAATTCATTCAGATAAATAGGAGACAAGAGAATATGGTGCCATTGCTTGGAAAATCTTATTTGATTGCTTTTACATTCTCAATGAGTTGAGAGTGAGGATAGGAGAGGACAGAGGTAGTGTTGCTTTTGATTTTTGAGCAAAGGAGGTATATAATATCCCACCCAGGTTAAGAGGAGAGTGAATAGAATGGTGTAATATAGAATCATAAGGCAGCACAAGTGATTACACTTGAAGTTAATGGCCATAAGTTAAAATAAAACTAATCTGCATGGTTGTATGATTTTCTGAACTGATTTTTATTGCTCAGGTGCTGGCAGAGTATGAAAAGAGTTGAATTTAACCATCACTAAGGAAATGGCAACCCACTCCAGTGTTCTTGCCTGGAGAATCCCAGGGATGGGGGGAGCCTGGTAGGCTTCCATCTATGGGGTCGCACAGAGTCAGACACAACTGAAGCAACTTAGCAGCAGCAGCAGCAGTATTTTTCCAACTCAGTGTAAAAGAGAAATAGAGAAGCAACACAGTTGAAGTCATAAGCAAGGGTGTACTCAGAAAGATGAACTATGTAACAGTAATAGTAAATTAATAGAATCATTGGGTTTTATGTCCTAGTCATATAACATTCTTGCAATTGGAACAATAGAAGTGGTGTGCTAGAAATATAGGAGGTAGTGGACAGAGTGAAGTGTTTGAAACTAAGAACACAGAGTTAGTGCAGTTTTGGGCAGTAAAATAATCTGGCATGTGACCTTCATAATAGGATACTGAAGCAAGGCCACAGAGATTAGGGGAGGACAGAAAGGTATGAAATAGTGAGATCAAAATCTTGAAAAGTGTATCTTACACTCTTCCACAAATATTGAAATCACTGTGAGTTATGAACTGTATAGTATTGGAAGGAATGACAAGAAAGCCAGAAACTAAAATATTTAAGCAAGCCGGGAGTATATGAGGACCGCTAATAAGAAAGTATATGATGTGAAATGCTGGACTTGATGAATCATAAGCTGGAATCAAGATTGTCAGGATGAATATCAACAACCTCAAATATACAGATGATACCACTCTAATGGCAAAAAGCAAACAGGAACTGAAGAGCCTCTTGAGGATGAAAGAGAAGAATGAGAAAGCTGGCTTAAAACTCAACATTCAGAAAACTAAGATCATGGCATCCAGTCTCATCATTTCATGGGAAATAGATGGGACAAAAGTGGAAACACTGGCAGGTTTTATTTTCTTGGGCTCCAAATTCGCTGCAGTGACTGTGGCCATGAAATACAGATGCTTGCTCCTTGGAAGAGAAGCTATGACAAGCTTAGCGTATTAAAAAGCAGAGAAATCACTTTGCAAACAAAGGTCTGCCTAGTCAAAGCTATGGTTTTTCCAGTGGTCATGTACAGATATAGAATTGGACCATAAAGAAGGCTAAGCACTGAAAAATTGATGCTTTCTAACTGTGATGCTATAGAGGATTCTTGAGCAAGGTGATCCAACCAGTCAATACTAAAGGAAATTAACCCTGAATATTCATAGGAAGGACTGGTGTTTAGGCTGAAACTCCAGTACTTTGGCCACCTGATGTGAAGAGCCAACTCATTAGAGAAGGCCCTGATGCTGGGAAAGATTGAGGGCAAGTGGGGAAGGGGGCAACAGAGGATGAAATGGTTGGATAATATCACTAACTCAATGAACATAAAGTTGAGCAAACTCTGACAGTGAAGCACAGGGAAGCCTGGCCTACTGCAGTCCATGGGGTCACAAAAAGTCAGACACGACTTAGCAACTGAACAGCAACAACAATAAGAAATAAGAATGGGTATTATGCTTTGAAAAAAATTGAATTCTGCAGCTGGAGATGAAAAGCTTCAAAGAAACCTACCAAAAAAAATAATTTTTTAAGTTTTCCATTCTCTGTAGACTGGAATGAGGTTGGAACAAATTTTGAGTGTGCCAGACCAGTGTTCACCACACATCTCATTAAATTATATGCAAAATTCTGTGTATATGTCTGTATATTTTAGTTAGAGAATATATCTTTATAACCTTATCCATAATCTCAGTGGATCCATGATCCAGGAAAGTTTTACAGATGTTTATATATGTTAAATTTAATTTTTATTGGACATCTATTTGCCAAGTATTATTCTTGGAATTGAGACCTAAAGATGAATAAGACAGGATCTTTATCATAAAATTTCTTAGAACCTGGTTCTCCTGGGGAATTAGTGAGGATATATATGAGTGGGAAAATATGTATTACAGGGTTAACTTGTCAAGGCTATTTTTCCAATAGTCATGTATGGATGCGAGAGTTGGACTGTAAAAAAGGCTGAGCGCCGAAGAATTGATGCTTTTGAACTGTGGTGTTGGAGAAGACTCTTGAGAGTCCCTTGGACTGCAAGGAGATCCAACCAGTCCATTCTAGAGGAGATCAGCCCTGGGTGTTCTTTGGAAGGAATGAGGCTGAAGCTGAAACTCCAGTACTTTGGCCACCTCATGCGAAGAGTTGATTCACTGGAAAAGACTCTGAAGCTGGAAGGGATTGGGGGCAGAGGATGAGATGGCTGGATGGCATCACCGACTCGATGGATGTGAGTTTGAGTGAACTCTGGGAGCTGGTGATGGACAGGGAGGCCTGGCGTGCTGCAATTCATGGGATCACAAAGAGTCGGACACGACTGAGGGACTGAACTGAACTGAACTGAAGAGGAGCAAAAGGGACATTGCATAGGATTTTAAGTGAAGAAATCATTCTTTGTGACTGTATGCTTCATAGAAGCAATAAAGGAAACAGTAAACTTGAATTAGACCTTGAAGAGTAAAGGAGTTTCTATAAATAAAGAGAAGAAAAACCAGGCTCAAGAAATGATATTTAAAAAGTCATAGTCTTAGAATTTCATTATCTCCTCCAGGATGACAATGAACTTGATTTTATTGAATTCTAGAGTTCAGGAAAGGATAGGAAAAGTAGATGTTTTCTTTGGGCCATTTCAGGAAACGTTTATTATACTACATAAGAGCATGCAGACTTCTATATTCAGCAGATCACTGAACATTACTTGACAAGTGACATGTGAGATGATCCAGTTTGTGATTTAGGAAAAAAAGTATTTCAACAGCAATGCAAAGAAGACCAGAAGAAGGGAGAGATTTTTAGATGACTAATACCATGATCTAGACAAAAGATTGTGAAGCTTAAATTAAGATAATTGCTGTGAGGAGTAGATGGAAGGACATACTCATTAAAGAAATAAAATAGAGTAGAATCTCTGGTACTTGGCTACTTGGGTGAGAAGGGGTATAGAAAGTTGAAAAATAGGGAAAAATGAAATATGATTAGTATTTTAAAACTGGGTCCCTGGTAGTGCCATTACCAGAGAAAAGACTCAGCATTGGAAAGATTTTCAGTGGGTAAGAGTCACTGTGTTCAACCTCTATCTTTGTGTTGGTAGGGAATTCAGGTTTCCAGTTCTGGAGGAATTGAAGTTAAAAATACAGATTTAGAAGTCTTTATCTCTGAAATGATATTAAAATCATTTATTTCATTGGATAATTTAGATAAGGAAGAGAATATAAATCACAGAGGGCTAATAGAGCAACTTGATACTCAGAGCAATAGTAAAGATAGCTCCCACTCAATCTGATAGCCAGCCAACAAGTGCCAGTAACGCCACTCTCGTTTATAGACCAGCAGCTGTTCTTGCTGGTTGATGAATCTGCTGTGATTCATAGTTGGTTACATACTTAAATGGACTAAAAATCAGGATATTTAATAAGGATCCAAGGATAAAATCTGAGGATGAACAGCCAGTGGAATAATAGGAGGAGAGCATATTAAGGTGTCAAATATTTGTGCCATTTGGGGATTCTTGATAACAAACAAAAGCAGTTTTAGTAGAGAGGTAGGAGGATCAGTGCCAGCTGGCTCATATACTCATGTGCAAGAGTATATTTGTGGGAAAATGGGGTTAGGAAACACTATTTTTTTTCCAAGTTGGTTGAGGAAGCAAAGTAAGAGATGATATATCAGTCAGGATTCTCTTGGTTACAAGTGAAAGAAAACATGAATTCAAACATCTTCAGTTCAGTTCAGTTCAGTTCAGTCGCTCAGTCGTGCCCGACTCTTTGCAACCCCATGAATCGCAGCACGCCGGGCCTCCCTGTCCATCACCAACTCCAAACTGACCACAATAAAAGAAAAAATTGGAGGTGGGCTAAGAAGTAGTAATTGATTATATCCAGCTTATGGACACAGTTCAGGCAAGGCTAGATCCAGAGAATTTTAATCATGTAGTCAGGTTCTAGTTTTTCTTTTTCCATATAGTTCCCAGGGCTCTATCTTACCTGGATTCAATGTAGAACAAAAAGTAGAATCACTTTCTCAGAATTTCCAGCAATTTTCCTTCTTAAATCAGGTGCCCAGAGTTGAATGGATTGCTTTTCTTCAGTTTACAACACATCTTGCAACAGGTCCTTACAAAACATCATGCTTTCAGTATATGTTTATGTATTTTTCTATGTATTTCTATCACTATGTGCCAATCCAATTCTGCGTTCCCTATGAAAACCATTTAATTTGTTTATTGTTTGTCTTTTTGTCTTACTGTGTTTTGGAAAAATGTATGTTATTTTGTGTAATTGTGTCTTAACATAATGAGATGGATATTATGTATCCTACTGTTTCACTAAGCACTGTTTTTAGGTTCCAATTATGTTACTATTGTACATGGAATCTATTGATTCTATTTGCTATAAAACAGCATACATGTATTATCTTTCCCTTAGCTCTCTTGGTGATAGACATTCAGGCTGCCCCCCACTCCCTATGTTTCAAGCAATGTATTTATTCACAAATGTGATGGGTTTCTACAATGCACCAGGGACTGTTTCAGGCACATGAGACACAACAGTGAATAAGACACTACTGTGATCAATATCCTTCTCCATGGCCCCCCGTGTGTCTGTGAGAAATTTTCCCTGGTATATATTTAGGAGAACAATCCACCAAAATTCTTTATGTACTGGTTTTATTTGGCCATATATACCCCACCCATGAACCAAGCACTGTGTTAGGAGAATATGAGGGACTAATTAGCTTAGGCTAGATAGGCTTACCCCTGAACCAGTGGGCTGGGGCAGTTATGAAATGAAGCTCACTCAAAGCAAGAGAAGAAGAATATCCCACAGAAATAAATGCAGATAAGTGGATGGTGAATGAATACTGAGGAGAAAATACAACAGATGTCTCCTGCATATGAGAAGGCAACTTTGTGTGGAACCTCCCAGCCCTGTGCCCCAGAGATCTGAATGTCTTGTGATAAGGAAAAGTATTTTAAAATCAAGACACACAAACAAAGACAGTTTCTTATTCAGCTCATCTGGATGGCACCAACATTTTGCATTTCTGTCAAGCTCTCAGATGATGTTAATGCTGCTGATACAGGCTCCACATTCTAAGAACTGCTGCTCTAGTCTAAAGGTTGGAAGTGATAAAAAGTCCTTACTACCAGTGCTGTAAGGACTAAAGGAAATGCTGTATATTAAAGTGCTTAATATCTTTAAACATGAAACTTTTAAAATGTTGGTTGTTACAATTTCGTTTGTTATGTGAATCTCAGGGTGAACAATCACATTAATCTTTGATGAGGTTTCAAGAAAAAAATATAAAGAAAGGATAGACTTAAGTCTGATTAGTCTAAATATTAACTTCACTGAACTAAAAGTTTTTTCTAATGATCATCTAGGTTTTTGCTAATGACTGTTGTTGATTCTTACTAGAGTTTCCAGAAGAACTGTGTAATCATATATTTAACTCAGTGACAAGGTCGGGTCAGAAAGCTCACTCTTTGTAATATAATCTAATAAAATAAATATAAAATGGGTAGGTTCTGCCATCTATATGATGGTATCTGAAAGGGATATTAATGAGATACTCAGCAAGCCTTTTGTAAAACCATCAAGCCATCTCTTATGTCTAATAAAAACTAGAGTGCCTCAGTCTAATTAAGGTGACCAGAATGTATTTTCAAGGCTACAATTTAACCATGAAGAAGAAAGCTGTGTTATCTGTTTAATATAATAATGAGTTAAAGTAGGGAGGAGACCTGCATAAAGAACACCGAAATAAATAATTGAACAGTAATAATGTTTTGATGTATATCTAGCACTGACCAGAGAAAGGAGTTAGTTTATCTGGTAGACACAAGACACTAGAGGGGAATAGTTTAATAAATAACAAGGAGAATTCACTGGAATTAACTTTTGCTTTTACCAAATAACTAGTAAAACCATGGGTGAATAATTTTTTGAATTAAGCTATTTTCTGGTTATTTTTTGGCCTCAGGGTGCCCTATGAGAGAAAAAGGTGATAGCCTAGACCCTGGCCTTTGAGGTTTTCTAACATTGCAAAAATCTCTATATATTTTCCTCTTTCCCTTTCTGCCATTCAGCTAGAGGTTGGATCTTTATTACATTGACTCAGAGGAGGTACTTAGTAACATTTAGGTTCTTAAAAGATACTTCAAGTGTTGAGAATGAAGTGAAGAAGAAAGAGGAGAATATATATGTGTGTGTATATATATATATATATATATATGTACATTTTCTTGGGAATAAAAACATAATCTTGGAGAAGCAAGGAGTGAGGAGGGGCTTAACCACTCCCACTAACCCTAGAAATCAATTTTCCTGGGCTATAGTCTCTGAACTACGTATCAATATATTGAGTTTGGTGAATGAAAATCTCCTTTCATAGAGCTATTCAGTTTTGGATTAACTCACAAACTTGTGTTTCTGGACAAGCAAAGTTAAAGGTCACACCCCTCACTCTGTGCCCTGATGAGCACACCAGGTTTATCATGACCTTAAGACCCTGACAATAACTTAGCAGCTCAGGGACCCCTTCTTTTAACATCTTAAAAAAAAAAATACAGCAGTTAGTGCATTTTCTCCTTTTAAAATTTTTTATATATTTGAGTCTCTCTACCCCTCAATTTGGTGCCCAAAGCATGTTTGGGTTTTAAAAAGCAAAACTACTATAAATATGATGGTGAATATCTGGCTACCAAAAAAAAAAAGAAAAATTCCATTGAATGTGAACATGTTAATGATATTAATTCAGAACATCCTTCATAATGCATTTTATATTGATGTGCTATGCTGAGTTTAGTAGCTCAGCAGTGTCCAACTCTGCAATCCCATGGACTATAGTCTGCCAGGCTCCTCCATGCATGGAGATTCTCCAGGCAAGAATACTGGAATGGGTTGGCATGCCCTCCTCCAGGGGATCTTCAGACCCAGAGACTGAACCCGGTCTCCTGCATTGCAGGCAGATTCTATTACCAACTTAGCCATCAGGGAAGCCTAAGAATAATGGGATGGGTAGTCTACCCCTTCTCCAGGGAATCTTCCCAACTCGGGAATCAAACCAGGGTCTCCTGCATTGCAGATGGATTCTTTACCAGCTGAGCTACCAGGGAAGCCCTCATATTGATGTAGTAATATACAAAAAAGAATAATAAACCACTTTCAATATCCTAAGCATTAATTATGAGGCATTACTAGGTAAGTCATCATGATAAATCTCCCCATTTGGAGACTTTCTAGTTAAGCACCCAATTTTTGAGAAATATGTTAGTGTCAAACACAGCTCCATAATTAATTATAAGACTTCTACAGTGTCAGAGTGATTATACATACTTTGTTTGGCTCCAAAGGGCAGAGCAAGGGCCAGTGAGTAGAATTATAAGGAGTACAACTTTTTTTTTATTAGAATGACATTTCTAAGAAATAGATCTATTGAAAAAAACAGAATGGACTTACCCAAAACTGAAAATCTTCACACAAAGATTATGATCACTTATGGGTGATATTAAGGGCATTTGGATATTGCATTACAAATAGACCAAGTGACCTCTGAGATCCAATCTCATGTGAAATTCATGAGTCTATGAAAACATGGTCTGAGGGGTTTCTAATAGCGTGACTTCATTCAGTCCTAAAATCAAATGAGACTCCAAATACTATACTCTGAATTCATTCCCTGGCAATGGTCCTTTTTCCTCTTTATGTTTTCCCATAAGATTATGAGAACCCTAAGACATGGCAAATGCCTTGCTTATCTCTGAATTCACCGTACAGTACCTGGTACATTGTTAGAATTCAGTTGTTGCTGCTAAATAGGGACTGGACAATATTTGGAGGTATTGACCTGTTCCTTTTTAATCAATGTATTTCTTCTTTTCCCTTCCTTCCATTTGCCTGGAATGGATCTCCATTATATTGACTCTGAGAAAGTACACAGTACATCTAAACCCCTAGAAAAATATGTTAATGATTGTGAAGGAAGTAAAGAGCAAATGGGGGATTCTTGGGAATAGAAAATATGTCCTGGAGAAGCAAAGTATAGATAGGGCTTAGCATCTCCCATCATTCCTCAAAACAAATTGTTTTGTACTGTGATTCTTTGAAACTCAGGACCATGCCCTGTCCCCTAGTCAGGTAACTTGTAGGCACAATCAAGGTGAGTAAGTAGACAGGCCCAGGAGCAGATCTGCCAGCAATTCCAGCCCTTCCTCCTTCATCTCTGAGCTCTAGCCACCCGGGCCTTCTTTCAGTTTCTCAGCATGGCCGTCATTTTCCTCAGACACTTCAGACGTGGACTCGGATTCTCACTCTCTCTCCCTGCTTCCTCTCTCCTCTGCAGGTGGCAGTAGCCAAGAATCTCTTGACCCAAAAATGTCAGGGAGACAGAAACAACACATGAAGACAGAACAACTGACAGGGAGTATGAACTGATGACAGAACCAAAAGCAGGGCATACAGCCTCAAAAACTGGGTTGTGGCCAAGGTCTGGGGAAGAGAAAGACCCCCCACAGGAACTGAGGTCCACATTTTCCAGGAGCCCACTGAAATTTAAAGTCAGAATTAAGTGGTTCTAGAAAATAAAGGAATCTCTCTTTTATACCCAAGTTGTATACTAAGATTCATGCAAACCACTGAGGTATGAAAAGGACCTATCAAATTAGATGAACAATTATTGAAAATTGTAAGACTTCATTCAGCATTTAATGTTTCCACTGAGTATTTGTTCTGTGTTTTTTTTTTTTCTTACTACTAAAACTTCACAACATCACAGTCTCTTCTTCTGAATGCTTTTTAATTAGTGAGAGCACAATCTAAATCATATGAGAAAGCTCCTAAGAATGTGGGTTATATGGTGTGTGATCCCTACCATCCCATTGATTATAAAACATAATCCCAAAAGTGGTAGAGGGGAGTTTTTGTTCTTTTTGTTTGTTTTTCTTTAAAGACACTCAAAATCAGTTTTAGCACAGAGTGGACTCTTTGAACCTTCTTAAAAAGAAATGTCAGTTTCTGTCTCAAAAATGCAATTTAACAATGGCCTCACAATCCTCAAGTGAAATCTTGTTTAAATGTTCTTTAAGTTAAATTTTTTTTCTATTTGACCTAAACATTCCCTGCTTCAGTTCATGACCATTATCTCCTATTCCTTCCCCTTGTCAGTAAGAAATAATTGCTCCCTGGCCTCTATTTAATATCCCTTTATGTCATTATACATCATGGTTTTATCTTTCCTCTCTCATTGTGAGTAGATCGACAGTGCTCACATCTCTTAACCTTGACTTCTTGCTCTCACTTCCAAGCTTTTCTACTGAGTAATGTGTGAGCTCTCTCACCATCATTCATTTCACCTCAAGTGTACCTCTATTTGAGCATGCAGAGGCTGCTGGGATCTTACTAGAGATTAAAACTGAAAGGGCGCTATTAATCCCAAGGCACTTCTGAATTTTCAAATCAGTTTGAAATGATGAGCCTTATCAAGGGCTTTCCTGAGGTTTCCAGAGCATTTGAATTAAAATCATCTTGCTTCACAGCATGATAGAAAGTCACTGTTGAATTCCAAGATTGCTGCAGGCTGTGAAACATTTGAATGCTTTGATCATATTAGTCCCTTGTCCAAAGTTCTCTCTCTTCCCTAAAGATTAAAGACAAAGTCCATATCCTGAGGCTGAAGGCCTCGCTCCCATACTTCTCTTCCCTTTTGCAACATGCTGCTTCTTGTAAAGAAGCCTTCACTTCCGGTCTTGCTGGGCTACTCAGTATATGTGCGTGCAAATCACTTCAGGGGGGTCTGACTGTTTGTGACCCTATGGACTCTAGCCCTCCAGTCTCCTCTGTCCATGGAATTCTCCAGGCAATACTATGCCCTCCTCCAGGAGATCTTCCCAACCCAGGGATAGAAACCACATCTCCTGCACTGGAAGGTGGGTTCTTTTTCAGATTTATACATTCGTATTAAGTACATAACCTATTCAACACATTGATCTTATTTAATGTCATATGATTTCATATACTAAATCGGTACATTTGTCACCCCTTAGTAAAATCTCAGTGCTTAGGGTAAAGGCACCTACCTCCCTGGCTGAACTCCTTTAAAGTGGTCATTCTGAAGGAATTTTAGGTAACCTTAAAATGGGTACCAAGAAAGGATAAAATACTTAATGCAAATATGTATCTTCTGTATCTCAAATGACTAGCTCTATTCCATGTAAGTACATCTTACTCTTCTGATTAAAGCCTTAATGGTCAGTATATTGCAGGTGGATTTCCAGAAGGTACTCCATCTCTGGGCCAACTGGGTACAACCACATAAGGGAAATAAAAGATGAAAGTGAGGTAACCCATAGAAAAGAAAGGAGCATGCTTTTTTCATCCTACCAATTCATTTACATTTCTAGTCTTGTGAGGGTCTTATTTAAGGGTCACCTGAGACCTGTAAGTGTGCTTGACTTTGTATTAAAATGCCATTACTAAAATAAAATAGCTAGGCCCACTTATTACCAGCTCCTCTAGCAAAGAAAATACCTCAGAGGGAATATATTTCAATGAACCAATATATTTCATAATAATTTGGGCCAATTGTGCTCACTCGGAAGATATTCTAAATATTCAAGGGCCAGAAAATTAGCTTTTCATGAAATTACAGCATGGACCATCCGGGACACACAGTCAATTTGGATTTTTGTATGAGGTAGGAAACAAGAGAGGGGTGACCTCTGCACTTGGGGGATTTCATTTTTTGGTTGTATAAAGGTCAGAGCCCTCAGTGGAAAATCCCTGATAGTGCCTATAAATTTCCAACCCATTTATATTGGTACCAAATGGAATCAAATTTGTTTTTTAGTCATGGAGAGAGTTGACAGGTTTTTGATGTTTGGTGTTTTTGATTTTTCATTTTTAATGCTTAAATTATTATTTTAAAGTACTTTTCTGTACAAAATCAGTAGATTTAAAAGTTAGTATTTAAGGA
Organism: Aepyceros melampus; assembly: GCA_006408695.1. Taxonomy (NCBI): domain Eukaryota; kingdom Metazoa; phylum Chordata; class Mammalia; order Artiodactyla; family Bovidae; genus Aepyceros; species Aepyceros melampus. The sequence continues at coordinate 547,845 of SJXQ01005969.1, read as the reverse complement.
ATAATTAGACTGTACTTCACATCTTTTAAAAATATTTATTATTTATTTTTGGTTGCACTGGGTCTTCATAGTTGCACACAGGCTTTCTCTAGTTGCAGCAAGCAGGGGCTACTCTCTAGTTGTAGTGTGAAGCCTTCTCTTGTTGCAGAGCTTGGCTCTAGGGCACTCCAGATTCAGTAGTTGTGGCGCATGGGCTTAGCTGCCCCATAGTATGTGGGATCCTAGCTCCCCATACCAGGGATTTGAACCCGTGTCCTCTGCATTGGTAGGCAGACTCTCAACTACTGTACTACCTGGGAAGTCCCTATATCACATGTTAAATAAATTGTCTTTGTTTAAAGATTAATAAGATATTATGTGTGATATAGCTAAATAACTAAAGATAAAATTACAAGAGAGCATTTTTAGATTATGGCCCTACTGAAATCTACCAATCTCAATGATTTATAATTTTAAAAGCAATTAATTTTCATGTTTTGCTATAGAGTTGTTATACATGTCTGATCAAACATCTAAGGACTTGAAGTTATATAACCAAAAAATGAATGTCAGATCTCCTAAGCTATCACGAATGATCATTAAAGTTACACAAACTATGAGAGGCAAGGACAGAAGACAGTATTGGGCCATTTTTCAGAAGATGTTGGGAACTTTTAAAAAACCTTATTGCCAAAATCAAAGAAGATAGTATATATCTGGTGCTGGTGGTGGTTTAGTCACTACCGACTCTTGTGTCCGACTCTTGTGAAACCATGAACACTGCCCACCAGGCTCCTCTGTCCGTGGGATTTCTCAGGTAAGAATACTGGAGTGGGTTGCCATTTCCTCCTCCACGGCATCTTCCTGACCAGGGATCTAAAGATATATTCAAAAACTAATCTAAACAATATATAGTAATACAATGTCACAAAAAAAGAAATACTGGTTTACAGACATATGTTTTTTAAAAATCTATTCTCTATAGTTCTCAAATATCCCATCAAAGAGATCTACAATACACAGTACCTGGAGCTTCAAGTGACTTTTAAAATTTAAACATGTGTGTACTGCTACTGCTACTGCCAAGTCACGTCAGTCGTGTCCGACTCTGTGTGACCCCATAGACAGCAGCCTACCAGGCTCCAGTCCCTGGGATTCTCCAGGCAAGCATACCGGAGTGGGTTGCCATTTCCTTCTCCAGTGCAGGAAAGTGAAAAGTGAAAGTGAAGTCGCTCAGTCGTGTCCGACTCTTTGTGACTCCATGGACTGTAGCCCACCAGGCTCCTCCATCCATGGGATTTCCCAGGCAAGAGTACTGGAGTGGGTTGCCATTGCCTTCTCCGAACATGTGTGTAAGTTACATATTATATCATTGACATAATTTAAATGCAGGCAGTAAGCTTATGTATGCATGTTCACAACCCAAGTATATCATTATTATTTTTTAAATGGAAAGGAGATAAAATGGAGACTAATATAGAGAACTAAGATTTTCCATGAAAATATAAATGGACATGAATAGACACTTTTAGCAATTTGTACTTAAATTACTGACTTTTATGAGACGTTTATCAGATAAAAATGGTACATTTTCAGGTCGAATGAGGTGTATAAATGAACCTCGATTGTCTGACTTGCTTTAATATTTCATTGAGCCTTTTTAAAAAGAAAAATCGTTAAGGACTTATATCTCTATATTACTAGTAGTTCCATTTTTTATTTTTGGCACTCCCTTTCTTGCAAAATCTTTTATAGTGAAGTGAGTGAAGTTACTCAGTCATGATCGACTCTTTGCGACCCCATAGACTGTAGCCTACCAGGCTCCTCTGTCCATGGGATTTTCGAGGCAATAGTACTGGAGTGGATTGCCATTTCCTTCTCCAGGGGATCTCCCAACCCGGGTCTCCCACATTGTAGACAGACGCTTTACCGTCTGAGCCACCAGGGAAGTCATATAACAGATAAGGGTAATACAAATGAGAAAAGTACAGAGGGTAAGGAGTAGAATAAGAGTCTGTTCACGGGTATTAAATGAAATAAGTGGGTAATTAGTCACTTAGTATTAACTGAATAGATCTTAATTAGAACTGCACCAAGAACTTTACAAAAAAAGATCTTAATAACCTGGACAACCACTGTGGTATTGTCACTCACCTAGAGCCAGACATCTTGGAATGTGAAGTCAAGTGGGCCTTAGGAAGCATTACAACCAACAAAGCTAGGGGAAGAGATGGAATTCCAGCTGAGCTATTTCAAATCCTAAAAGATGATGCTCTGAAAGTGTTGCACTCAATATGCCAGCAAATTTAGAAAACTCAGCAGTGGCCACAAGACTAAAAAATGTTATTTTTCATTATAATCTCAAAGAAAAGCAATGCCAAAAAATATTCAAACTACTGTGTGACTGCGCTTATTTCACAGGCTAACAAAGTAATGCTAAAAATCCTTCAAGTTAGACTTCAGCAGTAGGTGAACTGAGAACTTCCAGCTATACAAGCTGGATTTAGAAAAGGCAGAGGAATCAGAATTCAAATTGCCAGTATTCATTGAATCATGGAGAAAGCAAGTGAGTTCCTGAAAAAATGTCTGCTTCATTGACCATGCTAAACCCTTTGGCTGTGTAGACCACAACAAACTGAGAAAATCTAAGAGAATGGGAATGCCAGACCACCTTACCTGCTTCCTGAGAAACCTTTATGCAGGTCAAGAAGCAACCATTAGAACTGGATATGGAAAAACAAACTGGTTCAAAATTGGGAGAGGCATACGTCAAGGTTGTGTATTTCCACCCTGTTTATTTAACTTCTATGCAGAACACATCATACAAAATGCCAGGCTAGATAAATCACAAGCTGGAATCAAGATTGCTGGGAGAAATATCAACAACCTTAAATATGCAGATGATGCCACCCTATGGCAGAAAGTGAAGAGGAACTAAAGAGCCTCTTGATGAGAGTGAAAGAGGAGAGTGAAAAGCTGGCTTAAAACTCAGCATTCAGAACACTAAGATCATGGCATCCCATCCCATCCCTTCATGGCAAATACATGGGGAAACAGTGGAAACAGTGACAGATTTTATTTTCTTGGGCTCCAAAATCACTGCAGAGAGTGACTGCAGCCATGAAATTAAAAGATGTTTGCTCCTTGGAATAAAAGCTATTACAAAGCTAGTTAGCTGATTAAAAAACAAAGACATCACTTTGCCAAAGAGGTCCATATAGTCAAAGCTATGGTTTTCCAGTAGTCTTGTACGGATTTGAGAGTTGAGTTATAAAGAGGGCTGAGGGCCAAAGAACTGATGCTTTCTAACTGTAGGACTGGAGTAAATTCTTGAGAGTCCCTTGGACCACAAGGAGATCAAACCAGTCAATCCTAAAAGAAATCAACCCTAAATATTCATTGTAAGGAATGATGCTGAAGTTGAAGCTGCAATACTTTGGTCACCTCATGCAAAGAACTGACTCATTGAAAAAGACCCTTATGCTGGGAAAGGCTAAGGGCAAGGGAAGAAGGGGATGGCAGAGGATAAGATGGTTGGATGACATCACCAGATATGAGTTTGAGCAAGCTCTGGGTGCTAGTGAAGAACAGGGAAGCCTGGCCTGCTGTAGTTCATGGGGTCACAAAGAACATGACATGACTTAGCAAGTAAACAGCAACAACAACATAACTGTACCAAACCCTGTGGGAGATGTTAAAGATATCAAGTACACTGTCCCAGCTGTCAAGGAGTTATTTTTTCAAAAATACCAATTATTATAATTATGGATTCATCATTGTCTAAATACCAGGCACAGTATTAGCCTTTGAAGATTCATGTCTAAACGACACTGATTCACTCTCTAGTAATCTAAATCTCAGGAGAGAAACAGAGCATAGATATTCAGAAACAAAAGAGTCAACGCATCTAGAGCAGAAATTAGCATTGTAGTGCCTGGTAGCAGTGAAGAACCTAGGTTAAAATTTTAAGTCCCCTTTATGTTAAAACCCCGGAGGCAGGCCATGCCTCACAGAAGATAACTTTCCCCTTATCTGGTGACTCAGAGTCTCCTGGTCCCTAACAAAGCCCCATTCTATTAATTCTTAACTGATGACTTACAACCTAGTTTCCTGACCTTGCGAAGAGACCCCCTCTCAAAAAGATGTATTTTCTGTCGGACTTTTCTGGGTAATTGTTCTTCTAAGAACTGGCCAAGCGCCGCAGGGTGGTCAGTCAACTGTTTCGACTTAATTACCTACAGACCTATCCCACCAATCAAGCGTCCTCACCCCACCTACACCTGCCTATGGCTCCCTACCACATTGTTCCCAATATCCTGACCCCACTCACACCTGCCTGTGATTTTTCGGTATAAAAGTTCCTCGCGATTAGTGTTCGAGGTTCATCTCCTCGGGTGATGAACCCCGGCGCGCCGGCCTAATAAATCCTCTTGCCTGTTGCATCAAATCTGAGTCACTGTGGTCTTTAGAGCGACAGATCCTGAGAAAAGGCCGTTAGGTCTTACAGCAGTCCCACCAGAATGTGAGTACTATCACGGGAGGGGAGCATAGGACCCAGTAGGTGGACAGTCAGTGAAAGCCTCCTGATGGGGTGGAAACTTGGGGTGAATGTTGAAATGTGCCATCAATCAGCCAATGAAGGTAGCATGAGCAGCCAGGCACAGAGAATAGTGTAAGCAGAGATGCAAAGTTACAGGAAACATGATATCAGTTAGAACTGGCAAATTTATGTATATGACAAGGGTTGAGAGCATGAGATGAGATTTAAGCGTCAATGTATTTAAATGTTCATTCAAGAAATGTATATTGAGAAGTGACTACCGGCCAGCACCCTACAGTGGCGACCTAGAGAATCTCTGCCTTTGTGAAATTTAAGATACATCAGTTTAAGTAAGGTTAAGTTATTACAGAAGTCAGTAATTGCTTATAATAATAACAAATGCAACAAAGGAAAAGACAAGATATTTTAAAGGTATCTAATTAGGGGAGCTGGCTAAACCAGTCTGGAATTTCAGAGGGTGATTACCTTAGAATGAGCAAGGATTAGCTAAGAGGAGAAGCAGCAAGGGGGAGGGACTCAGTACTCCAGACAAAATCTTATAGACTACATTAAGGCTTCCATGCCTTCCCTGGTGGCTCAGACAGTAAAGACTCTGCCCGCAGTGCAAGAGACCCGGGTTTGATCCCTGGGTCAGGAAGATCCCCTGATGGAAGAAATGGCTTCCCACTCTAATGTTCTAGTCTGGAGAATTCTATGGACAAAGGAGCCTGGCGGGCTACAATTCATCGGGTTGCAAAGAATTGGACACTGCTGAGCAACTAACACACACACACACATAATTCTAAGGGCAACTAGGAAGTCACAGAAGGATTTTTTAAGAAGTAACATGATACAATTTGCAGTTTATGAGAGATGCCTTGGACAGAGTGTAGTGAATAAATTGTAATTGAGCAAAGGTGGATATGGGATGCCCAGAAGGCTATGTCAGTAAGTCAGGCAATACTTTATACTAGGATGGTGGTCACTGAGTTGGAAATAAGTGAGTAGATTTTTTAAAATATTTGGGAGGATGCATCAACAATTCTCAGTGGATTATTAGATCTGAAGAATGAGAAAGATAGAAGTGTTTAGTATTTTTCTTATGTTTGCCTTCTTTAAACAGGTTCATCATTTACTGAAATGGGGCACACAGAGATAGGACTGGGAGGAAAAGCAGGGATTTAATGTTGAATGTATGAAGTTGGGCTGCCTGAAAGATGTTCAAGTAATATGTTGAGTAGGCTGTTTGGATCTGTGGATCAGGAACTCAAGATTGTGTCTTGAAGAAATAAATCTGAGTCAGTCATTAAAGGATAAATGATAATAAGGTTATAAAAGAGAATGATTAAATCACCTAGGAGAAAAAAATGTTAGCTGAAAAGAGAAGAGAGCCTTGAAAAGAGCCTTGAGAATCTTCACCGCTTCAAGTAAGAGAAGAGTGTTGGAGGAGATATAGACTAGGAACAACTAGCGAGCCATAAGGAAATCCAAGATAAAGTATTCTTATGAAGTCCAGTCAGATAATGTTTCAGAAATGGTGTAGTGATTTATTGAATGTAATAGGAAAGCAAATAAAATTAGAAAAGCGATCTGCTAGACTTACCAAGATGGTGATTATATTTTGTCAAGGGGTATTTCAGTTATATCTTAGATATGGAAATCCCTTTCAAATATAAAGTTGTTTGAGAGATGAGAAAGTGAAGATAAGAAGAAAGAAGCATATTTTGAGAAGTTTGATCCTCAAGAGCAGAACAGTGGAGCATCAGTAAAATAGGCAGAGAAAATATGGAATCAAGAAAAATTTATGGCGAGAAGCAGAGGTCATATCATAAAGTTTTGCATGCCATGCTAAAAAAATATCAAGCTTTAGCCTGAAATGGAGAAGTAAAATCCATAGTGAAATTAAGCATTTCTCTGAGGTTTCTTGGCTTGCAAAACTATCTGGATATGTATACTAGTCATTGAGGGAATAGAGAAGAAAAATCAATTTAGAGACTTTATGTGTTCTTATTGAGTTTAAAGTGTCCATAGGACATCCAAGTAGTGTTGTCCAGTAGCTAATACACTTGTTTCTCAGGTGAATTGAGTAATCTAGTTGTGAAGGGGGGAAAAATAAGTAAATAAATACTATGTGCAAAACTGAGTTTGCATGGAGGCTAAGCCTATAAGGAATTCAAAGAAGGGAGAGCTCGTCATTAACCAGAAAGGTAAAAACCATCTTCACTAAAGAGGTGGGATTTCAATCAGCTTTGTAGAAGTGAAAATTAGTATGAAGGGAGGAGAAAAGTGGGAAGAGCAGAGAGTGTTACAAACAGTAAAAATAACATATATGAAGGCATGGGGGAAGAAATATGCAGGACTAATAGGAAAGAAAGGAGGTCAGGTTAAAACGATTTTTCCCAAAATCAGTTTGAGTCGAAGTCTACCATCAATCCATCAGTACATAGAGAAACACACACAAAAAACTAAATTGGGGTTAAAGAATGGAAAATTTGTGGAGGGGGAGGTGAATGGGACATCTGATAGTGAGTCATATTTTTAACATATAATTACTGTAACTAAAGTGTGAAAAAGGTGATTTCTAATAAAGACCTTTTCTTTCTGACTTGATTAATGGTTTTCAAAGCGTCATCCTCTCTGTTTCTTTTACCCTGTTATCAACCTTGAGTGTCAAAGACATTTAGTGATTGCCTAAGATTATAAGCTGGTAAGTGACTGACAGCCGAGTTCTTCTACCTATCAGTACAAACCGTGTGTTTTAGCCATGCGGGATCCTTTACATAAAATAAGAGTGTAGCTTGTTCAAAACGAACGTTTCTTCATTTTCCTTATAACTAAATGCTTCAATTACCCTAATGGAGAGAAAGATACATATTTTCCAAAGATAAGTTATTAGTAACTTCCACAAAGGTATCACTAATGGTCATAATATTCAGCTTATCTGCAGTCTCCTCATTGTCATAAATAAGGGTGATGTCGTTGGAGAGAAAATGATATTTTTAAATGCTTTCCACTTCTTTTAAGTTAAGTGGCTCAGTCGTGTCCGACTCTTTGCAACCCCATGGGCTGTAGCCCACCAGGCTCCACCATCCATGGGATTCTCCAGGCAAGAATATTGGAGTGGGTTGCCACTTCCCACTTCTATGAACATGTACAAATCTATGTGTGACTACAGATGGTAGCCTGTGCTCAGCTGTACCTGTTGTTGGGGTTTCTGTGGAAATAGAGAAACTTACCATTTTTTAAAAAATGCACTTAGAGAGGTATGTAGAAATTTTTTTTAATGTGAAAATTTTTAATGCGTGTCTCTTTTTTCCTTGGAAAAAAAGTTTTGCTCATGTTTCAATGAAGAGCAATAATGGTTCAGTTCAGTTCAGTTGCTCAGTCGCCCAACTTTTTGCGACCCCATGAATCGCAGCACGCCAGGCCTCCCTGTCCATCACCAACTCCCAGAGTTCAATCATACTCATGTCCATCGAGTCGTGATGCCATCCAGCCATCTCATCCTCGGCCATCCCCTTCTCCTCCTGCCCCTAATCCCTCCCAGCATCAGAGTCTTTTCCAACGAGTCAACTCTTCGCATGAGGTGGCCAAAGTACTGGAGCTTCAGCTTTAGCATCATTCCTTCCAAAGAAACCCCAGGGCTGATCTCCTTCAGAATGGACTGGTTGGATCTCCTTGCAGTCCAAGGGACTCTCAAGAGTCTTCTCCAACACCACAGTTCAAAAGCATCAATTCTTCAGTGCTCAGCCTTCTTCAC
>SJXQ01005969.1:464106-538821 GCA_006408695.1 Aepyceros melampus | reverse complement strand
TCCAGAAAAATAAATGACCCAATCAAAAAATGGGCCAAAGAACTAAATAGACACTTCTCCAAAGAAGACATACGAATGGCTAACAAACACATGAAAAGATGCTCAACATCACTCATTATCAGAGAAATGCAAATCAAAACCACAATGAGGTACCATTTCACACCAGTCAGAATGGCTGCGATCCAAAAGTCAACAAGCAATAAATGCTGGAGAGGGTGTGGAGAAAAGGGAACCCTCTTACACTGTTGGTGGGAATGCAAATTATTAAACAAATTTAAAATTATGCTGTCTAGACCAAGGAGAGCTAATATTCCTTAATCTCAATTTCCACTCCAGCGAGACAGAAGGCATTGCTTTACATTAAATTTCAACCTCCCAAACACACTATGGTGACCAACAAAGAGTAATAATTCAGCATATATTCTGATGGAAAAGATACACTGACCAGCAATTTCAGGTGTGACAACTGTCTTTATCTAGATGCTGTCTGGTCCAGAGTGCAGTAGTCTCTCCTGGCCTTAAACTAGATGGTCTCTGAAACACCTTTTTGCCACATTTTCAGTTTTGACTTTTCTTGAGCACCTGCATCTAGAGATCCACTCTGTGCATATCCTTTCTAATTCTAATAACAGCCTTTATAAAGTATATTTCTATGGCCCTTGTGTAAATGAGGCCCAAAGGTATAAACTAACTTAGGGAAGACTATCCAAAGTGTAAACAGTGATGCAAGGACTTCAACCAAAGGCTCTGTGACTCCAGAGCTTATACATTGTCCACTATACCCACAGCATTTTATGAACCTGCATGGAAAATAGTTACACACCGATAAGAAAAGGCATGAGAAATTTTGCTATTATAATCTTAGCAATTTACCAGAGAAATGATTGTTACTATGTTGGTTATCTGAGGGATATATTCTCCGCCAGAGGCTGTGAATGAAAGTGGAAAGGCTCAAACAGTGATAAGGAGGTTGGGAGAATGAGCACATGTGAGACCCGGGGTCTGTTTTTTTTTTTTTTTTTCTTGAGTTTGCAGAATTAGTTCCCTGACTAGACATTGAATCAGGCCTCCTATAATGGAAGCATGGAGTCCTAAAACTGGATCATCATGGAATTCCTTTTTTATCCTTTCAGTGCCTGTTGTTTTGAAATGACAGCAAAGTTAATTGCTGCTAACAACCTGAGCATAAATTGGGTTGTTCTTCAAGTAAAAGAAAAAAAAAAAGACTTGCAAGTCACAAACTTCCAGTAATTTCAGTGATGCCAGGTCCACTTGGTCCATGGAGACAGTTCAGAGGAAACCAAGTTTGGGTCATGGTCTATGAAACATACATCTCATATACAGATATGCATTTAAAACTTAGGAGGAAAATACACATTTAAAGCTAGGTCATTAGCTGACAACAAGTTAAAAAGTTTAAAGTCACAAAATTTTAAGCAAAATGATTAGTCTTCTTGTATAAAAGTTTGCTGCTAAGCTACAACATCAATTAAATATTTCAATTATGATTTGAAGTTCTCAAGCTTCCCTTAGCAGTAACAAAAATAGACATTCCATGGCTAATGACATCATCTTCTCATAAAGTATGGGAACCTGAGACTAATTTTCTGAAACAATGTGTCCTGAAAATATAACAACATAATGATATTAAAACATAAGAGTAAGGGCCTGGTGACAATAATCTGTTATTTTCTATTGCACATTGACATTTTTCAATTAAAAATGAGCTCTTGTGTAGTATGCTATATTCTTTAACATTCAGTAAAATCATTGAATATCTATTTCCTTTTTGAAATAACTATAGTCATTAAGCAGGTGAGTGATGAGGCAGTTATACAACCCCAATCTCAATAGATCAGAGAAAGCCTTTGACAAAATTCAACATTCATTTATGATAAAATCTCTCCAGAAAGCAGGAATAAAAGGAAAATATCTCAACATAATAAAAGCTATATATGACAAACCCACAGCAAACATTATCCTCAATGGTGAAAAATTGAAAGCATTTCCCCTAAAGTCAGGAACAAGACAAGGGTGCCCACTTTTACCATTACTATTCAACATAGTTTTGGAAGTTTTGGCCACAGCAATCAGAGCAGAAAAAGAAATAAAAGGAACCAGATTGGAAAAGAAGAAGTAAAACTCTCACTGTTTACAGATGACATGATCCTCTACATAGAAAACCCTAAAGACTTCACCAGAAAATTACTAGAGCTAATCAATGAATATAGTAAAGTTGCAGGATATAAAATAAACACACAGAAATTGCTTGCATTCCTATACACTAATAATGAGAAAATAGAAAGAGAAATTAAGGAAAAAATTCCATTCACCATTGCAATGAAAATAATAAAATACTTAGGAATATATCTACCTAAAGAAACAAAAGACCTATATATAGAAAACTAAAACACTGGTCAAAGAAATCAAAGAGGACACTAATAGATAGAGAAATATACCATGTTCATGGATCAGAAGAATCACTATAGTGAAAATGAGTATATTTCTCTTTAAAGTAAAATTTCTTCATCTTTTGGTTTTAGGATCCACATTTTTTTTTTTTTTTTGCATGAAGTAAGACCGAAATTAGGATGCTTTGCTATTAATTCCCTGTTATAAACTGTGAAGGCATTTTAGAATTTGAATGTATATATTCCCTTCTTCCTCTTCCCTCCAGCTGGGATCTGGTCATTATTAAAATGAAATAGTAAGAGGAAAGGATTAGCAGAGCCTGCAAAATTGTCCAGTATTTTCCAAATTACACCAGTCAGACTATATCTGAAACAATACTTAGCACATGATTGATGCCTCTTTCCTTAACAATTGCCCTTAGAAAGGGATAAAATGTCATCTTCCGATAACTAGTTTTGGAAATAAATATTTCATTTGTATTAAAAATGAAAAGGAATGGTGAATGTTTCTTTGCCTGGGATTTTTCCAGGAATGGATTTTAGAAAAAAGATTCCAGTGCAGGTATTTAATTTTGAATGTAATCTTACCAAGCACAGCTAGAAAAGTGGGGAAGTGAGAATGGAAGTGAGCCTATGAAGATATAATATTAAACAAATCTATACTTTGGGTAACTTGAACCTAATTCTGCTGGAAAGCTCTGGGAACTGAGGATAGAATACATGCCTTAAGGTTCCCAAAGAGGGGCCAAGAGTTAGGCTATTTGTGGTAGAAGCAAAGTCCTTAATTTCCAGGGACTTCTAGTAAACCCCATGGGCAGAGGAAGACCTCAGTGAAATTGGCATAAATTTTAGCAATTGGATTTCCCATCAATGAGCAACAAAATAGTGAGGCATCATAGGCACCAGGTGGAATTAATGCTTCTGAAAACAACTATTAGCCAGTAGCCAAGGGGAACTGGAAAATAACTACATGAGTTTTTTTGCCATTCACGTGGGATTAACCCTAAGGCATGTGCTATAATGATGTTTAGGAGTCGGAGCTCCACATGCCCACAGCAATAACCTCTCTGATGTTACTCTTCTGAGCTTTTTTCTCTTCCTTGTCTCATTAATTTTCTCCTGGTATAACACCCCAAATAAAATCCTTTCATTCTTCTCATCCCCACCTCAAGATCTGCTCTGGGGAAAAATCAACCTAAGATATAAAAATTTATTTTAACTTGTGACCAGGATTTTTGAAAGTAACAACCATTTTGTAATGAAGACAATTAAAAATGAGTAAGACTGATTTCCACTACCAGCATAGAAGTCAAATGTATCTCTTCCAGTACTTTCTTCTCCGAAATGATTCACTAGATTAGTCATCTTACTTCTTCACTCTGTAATTGTTGTTGCACTGAATACCCAGACTTGACAATTTGACAATAGTGTACTGAAGTCATTTTCTTGGTGTCTCCAAAAAGTTGACTCTGTCTGGCTCAGAACCTATCCACAGTATGGTAATCATTTCATCTGGGCTTTTCCACAAGACCCATAGCAACTGCTAAGAAATCTCTTTCATACTACAATTCCATCACTTTTCCATTCATTCAGTGGCTCAGTCGTGTCTGACTCTTTGCGAACCCATGAATTACAGCATGCCAGGCCTCCCTGTTAATCACCAACTCTCAGAGTTCACACAGACTTACGTCCATTGAGTCCGTGATGCCATCCAGCCATTTCATCCTCGGTCGTCCCCTTCTCCTTCTGCCCCCAATCCCTCCCAGCATCAGGCTCTTTTCCAATGAGTCAACTCTTTGCATGAGGTGGCCAAAGTACTGGAGCTTCAGCTTTAGCATCATTCCTTCCAAAGAAATCCCAGGGTTGATCTCCTTCAGAATGGACTGGTTGGATCTTCTTGCAGTCCAAGGGACTCTCAAGAGTCTTCTCCAACACCACAGTTCAAAAGCATCAATTCTTCGGCGCTCAGCCTTCTTCCCAGTCCAACTCTCACATCCATACATGACCACAGGAAAAACCATAGCCTTGACTAGACGGACCTTAGTCGGCAAAGTAATGTCTCTGCTTTTGAATATACTATCTAGGTTGGTCATAACTTTTCTTCCAAGGAGTAAGCATCTTTTAATTTCATGGCTGCAGTCACCATCTGCAGTGATTTTGGAGCCCAAAAAAATAAAGTCTGACACTGTTTCTACTGTTCCCCATCTATTTGCCATGAAGTGACGGGACCAGATGCCATGAACTTCATTTTCTGAATGTTGAGCTTTAAGCCAACTTTTTCACTCTCCTCTTTCACTTTCATCAAGAGGCTTTTTAGCTCCTCTTCACTTTCTGCCATAAGGGTGGTGTCATCTGCATATCTGAGGTTATTGATATTTCTCTCGGCAATCTTGATTCCAGCTTGTGTTTCTTCCGGTCCAGCGTTTCTCATGATGTACTCTGCATATAAATAAGGCGGGTGACAATATACAGCCTTGACGTACTCCTTTTCCTATTTGGAACCAGTCTGTTGTTCCATGTCCAGTTCTAACTGTTGCTTCCTGACCTGTATACAGATTTCTCAAGAGGCAGGTTAAGTGGTCTGGTATTCCCATCTCTATCCATTTTTTAATGGACATTTACATTGCCTCCCTGGTCGGACTATTATGAATATTGCTGCTTTGAAAATAGGGGTGTACATATCTTTTTGAATTAGAGTTTTTTCTAGATATATGTTCATGAGTGGGATTGCAGGATCATATGGCAACTCTGTTTTTATCTTTTAAGGAATCCCTATACTGCCCTCCCTAGTGGCTGTATCAGTTTACATCCCACCAACAGTGTAAGAATGTTCCCTTTTCTCCACACCCTCTCCAGCACTTATTATTTGTAGATTTTTAAATAATGGCCATTCTGTCTGGTGTGAGGTGATACCTAATTGTAGTTTTGATTTGCATTTCTCTAATAATTGGTGATATTGAACATTTTTTCATGTGCCTGTTGGTCATTTGTATGTCTTCTTTGGAGAACTGTCTTATTGAGGTCTTCTGTCAATTTTTTTGATTGGGGTTTGTTTTTTTTTTAATATTAAGCTGTATGAGCTGTTTCTATTGTTGGTAGCATTATTTGCAAATATTTTCTACCAGTCCATAGGTTGTTTTTTCATTTTGTTTATGGTTTCCATCTGCTGTATAAAACAGAAAAGTTCAAAGTCTGAAGTACAATCCTGCTAAAGCACTTCAATAAGGAATGATTATAAGGATGGAGGTGGACAGTTCTTTGATGGTCTTCTTCAGCCAAGGGAAAAGCTTTTTATATCGCGGGGCAGTGGGTGGATTGTAACATCTGCAAATGCTCCTTTATAATTACTGTTTCTTGCAACCAAGCTTTTGTCAGGAACTGGTCCAGAAAAAAGACCAGGTACTCAAAGTTAGACAATCCATGTTGTTGGTTTATAGCAGATTTATATGCTTTGACATTGAACAGTGGCCTGGGGTGGGATAAGAATAACAACCAGCTTCAGGAAATACTGGTAGGGGTATAAGGAACATGAGTCTCCTTGAAAAAATTCAAGACCCCCATATACCTGGGGGAAGTGGAGGGAAGGGAGCTCCACTTGTCTTGCAGAATCTGTGCTGGGTGAACCTGTCCCTTCAGCAGCCCATGAGTCAGCGGAACAATCTCACCTGCTGTGCATCCCTAATCTCTGGCTCTGTCCAATGACATTTCGGTGGCTCTCCAGTGCTCCTTCTGCCCACACTGTCTGAAGAAAGTCTTTGATCCACAATCAAGTTTCTGACAGCAGCAGCACTGACGATGTATAACATGAAACCATGCGGAAGAAAACAAGAGAGGTTATCTGGCCCTTTAAAGTTAAGCCTGAAAAATGCATGTTTCATAGCGCCCTGGCCATCTCAGTGCCTCACCAACCGACAGAAGCCTTGCTCAGGTGAATTTTCTTTGGCTTTTTCTATGCAGCAGTTTAAGAAACAGCTCTGAAGATATAAGCCACATCATAAGTAATTTGGAATGTTCCTAACGAATAATTTATAGGGCACAGCTTAGGGCCCTGATATGCCTAAGATGGGCTTCGCAGGTGGTACTAGTGGGCAAAGAATCCGCCTGCCAATGTAGGAGATGTAAGAGATGCAGGCTTGATCCCAAGGTTGGGAAGAGCCCCTGCAGGAGGGATGGCAACACGCTCAAGTATTCCTGCCTGGAGAAGCCCATGGAAAAAGGAAGCTGACAGGCTACCATCCAAAGGGTCGCAAAGAGTCGGACAAGACTGAAGCACCTTAGCATGCATGCATGCTTAAGAAATCACTGGAAAGTGAGAAAACTGAATCTCAGGAAGCAATTCAAAAAGATAGAAGCACCCCAATGCTCACTGCAGCACTACTGACAAGACATGGAAACAACCGAAATGTCCATCAACAGGTGAATGGATTAAAAGATGTGGCACATATATACAATGGAATATCACTCAGCCATAAGGGATTATCATATTAAGTGATGCAAGTCAAACAGAGAAAGACAGATATATCATTTAAATGTGGAATCTTTAAAAATGATATAAATGAACTTCTTTACAAAACAGAAATAGACTCACAGACATATGGATATCAAAAGGGATAGCAGACAGGGGAGAGATAAATTAGGAGTTTGGTATTAACATATACACATTACTCTATATAAAATAAATAAACAAGTACCTACTGTATAGCACAGGGAATTATCCTCACTATCTTGTAATAATCTATAATGGAAAAGAATCTGAAAAAGAACATATTTATATATATTTAATGGCTTCCCTGGTGGTTCAGTGGTATAGTATCCACCTGCAAAGCAGAAGATGTGGGTTCAATCCCTGAGTTGAGAAAATCCCCTATGTATAGCACAGGGAATTATCCTCACTATCTTGTAATAATCTATAATGGAAAAGAATCTGAAAAAGAACATATTTATATATATTTAATGGCTTCCCTGGTGGTTCAGTGGTATAGAATCCACCTGCAAAGCAGAAGATGTGTGTTCAATCCCTGAGTCGAGAAAATCCCCTAGAGAAGGAAATGGCAACCCACTCCAGTATTCTTGCCTGGAAAATCCCAAGGACAGAGAAGTCTGGTGGACTACAGTCAGTGGGATTGCAAAGAATCGGACATGATTGAGCATACACACACACATTTAAATATAATATATATATATTATATAAATATATAACTGAATCAATTTGCTGTATACCTGAAACTAATACAATATTGTAAATTACCTATACTTCAATAAAAAAGATTTAAAAAGTCACACCAAAAAATTTAAAAAGCGAGAGGGTTGAGTCCTAGAAACTGAATTAGTTAGCCTCCTATACAGATTTCTTAACCTAAACAAGTATTTTTCAAGTCATTTTACCCCTTTTCTCTGTCTCTGTCAACTTTGTTCTCTATCTAAGCAAACAGAAAACAATGTAAAACATAAAGGCTAACTCTGAGCTAGTTCAGTAGTAGCCATTCACTAAGCGAATTTTAGAGTGATTTGGAATTCTCCATGACAACCATCCTTCAAGATCTCAATTTGTTCCAGCCATCAATCCTGCTTTTAGTGGCTTTGGTGCTTGTAGAACTGGGAGGTGGGGCCTCCTACTTGCCTCTCTCATGTGCTAAAAGGAAAACTCTCCATTTGTATTGATAAAATATTTATGAGGAATTTGAATATAAAGCTTTGATGACTGAAAATAGATCCTATAGCATGTGTGAAAAGGTTAATGAAAGGCCAGCTGCATCAGCAAACAGAAGTTTACTATGTCGCTGGGAATGTCTTAATGTCACATTTTCATTAAAGAAATAATCATGAGTGTATCATGACTCATTTGCAATTTGGTAGCACTGAGGGAAATTCATTATTTAGAGCAGCAATCACATCTGTGTTGCTCTTTTTCCAGCTCCTAGGGGTTTATTTGACATTAGAAATGGAAAAACCAGACTGTCCATTCCCTTTATTTAAATAAGCATGCACAAAAATAAATAAGCAAGCAAATTCCCTTTCCTAAGGGGGAAAAAATCTCTCATAATTAATCATCATTAAGTCTATCCTCTGCAACTCCAGCCCTGACTGGTCACTTCTCACGGATATTTCACCTTGTTTTATTTGTCATGGTAAATTGTGATAAAAATGAACCTCTGCCCCTTTTTTTCTCCTTCAGTGAGTTTTAACCACACTCTACTTGAATAGCCTTTTCTCCCACCATAATCTTTTCTTCATCTGGTACTGCTCCATCTCCAAAATCCTATACTCCAAAATGTCACATTCTGACCACAAAATACTATCCCAACAGCCCTCCAATCTCTAACTCTGAATACCTTTATGTTTAGACTTCTTTCAGATTTCACGTGACTTGACTTCTCACTTTTCTCCTCCTTGATCATTTCCTGCTCCTAGGATTGACTCAACAAACCATGATCACTTCAATCTCTCACTGACTACCATTTTTAATTCCTTCAATCTCTTAAACTTTTTCTTTGCACCTGCTCTTCAAATTCCTTAATTTCTAAACCATCTGCTTTCTGTGTTCCTCTCCCCAGACCATGGATCATTTTTCAAAAAGGTAACACCACTATATCAACGAGGACAACTTATGGTTCCAAGCTCTGTAGACTGTAGGACCACCCAGCAATTCCTTGGCCTGACCCAGTGAACTTCCTCTTGCATTTTACCCAACATTTCAATATTTCATCCCTATATTAGAATCTTTACCCCAACTTTTATTTGCTGCTCTCAGAAGGTGAGCTTTCATCTTATTTCACAGAAGAAGAGGCCACTCAGCATGAATCCCTTCAACGTCCTCCTCTTCCTCACCATCATCAGAATTATCCATAGTTATGCTTCTGCCAACCTCATTCCTCGTCATGCTTGATGACTACACATTCCCTGTGTGTATCAACTGTATCCTTTCCTTCATTCTTTGGAGCCTCCCTATGCCTTTTCCTCCTGTATTTTAAGCTTTAATTTTTTTAATAGCCCCTTTCAATCTACAAATTTTTTCATCTCCTTCTTTTTTACTAATACCACAGAATACTTTTCATTGGAGCATAATTGCTTTACAGTGCTGTGTTAGCGTCTGCTGTAAGACAGAATAAATCACCTGTATGTGTTCATTTATCTCCTTCTTCTTTTTTTTTTATTTTTACTTTATTTTGCTTTACATTACTGTATTGGTTTTGCCATACATTGACATGAATCCGTCTCGGGTGTACATGAGTTCCCAATCCTGAACCGCCCCTCCCACCTCCCACCCCATATCAACTCTCTGGATCATCCCCGTGCACCAGTCCCAAGCATCCTATATCCTGTATCGAACATAGACTGGCGATTAGTTTCTTACATGATAGTATACATGTTTCAGTGCCATTCTCCCAAATTATCCCACTCTCTCCCTCTCCCTCAGAGTCCAAAAGTCCATTTTATACATCTGTGTCTCTTTTGCTGTCTCACATACAGGGTTATCATTACCATCTTTCTAAATTCTATATATATGTGTTAGTATACTGTATTGGTGTTTCTCTTTCTGGCTTACTTCACTCTGTATAATCGGCTCCAGGTTCATCCATCTCATTAGTACTGATTCAAAACTTTCACCACTACTATTCAACATAGTTTTGGAAGTTTTGGCCACAGCAATCAGAGCAGAAAAAGAAATAAAAGGAATCCAAATTGGAAAAGAAGAAGTAAAACTCTCACTGTTTGCAGATGACATGATCCTCTACATAGAAAACCCGAAAGACCCCACCAGAAAATTACTGGAGCTAATCAATGAATATAGTAAAGTTGTAGTATATAAAATCAACACACAGAAATCCCTTGCATTCTTATACACTAATAATGAGAAAGTAGAAAAAGAAATTAAGGAAACAATTCCATTCACCATTGCAATGAAAAGAATAAAATACTTAGGAATATATCTACCTAAAGAAACTAAAGACCTATATATAGAAAACTATAAAACACTGATGAAAGAAATCAAAGAGGACACTAATAGATGGAGAAATATACCATTCTTCTTGGACCTCCCTCCCAACCCACTCCCTATCCCAGCAAGCTAGGTCATCACAGCACCAAGCTAAGCTCCTTGTGCCATACAACAGCTTCCCACCAGCCATCTAATTTCTACATGGTAGTGTAGAAATGTCTATCCCAATCTCCCAGTTCATCCCACTCTCCCTCATCCCACTCCCGCATTCACCAGTTCTTTCTCTATGTTTGCATCTTTATTCCTGCCCTGCAAATAAGTTCAACCATACTGTTTTTCTAGATTCTACATGTATTCATTAATGCATGATATTTGTCTCTTTCTGACTTATTTCACTCAAGAATCAATTCCATTCACCATTGCAATGAAAAGAATAAAATACTTAGGAATATATCTACCTAAAGAAACTAAAGACCTATATATAGAAAACTATAAAACACTGATGAAAGAAGTCAAAGAGGACACTAATAGATGGAGAAACATACCATGTTCATGGATCGGAAGACTCAATATAGTGAAAATGAGTATACTACCCAAAGCAATCTACAAATTCAATGCAATCCCTATCAAGCTACCAGTGGTATTTTTCACAGAACTAGAACAAATAATTTCAAGATTTGTATGGAAATACAAAAAACCTCGAATAGCCAAAGCAATCTTGAGAAAGAAGAATGGAACTGGAAGAATCAACCTGCCTGACTTCAGGCTCTAACAAAGCCACAGTCATCAAAACAGTATGGTACTGGCACAAAAACAGAAATATAGATCAATGGAACAAAATAGAAAGCCCAGAGATAAATCCACACACCTATGGACACCTTATCTTTGACAAAGGAGATAAGAATATACAATGAAGTAAAGAATATCTCTTTAACAATTGGTGCTGGGAAAACTGGCCAATCACTTGTAAAAGAATGAAACTGGATTACTTTCTAACACCACACACAAAAAAGGTGTTACTAATATATACAGCTAAAAGAGGTATAGGTAATAAATAATAAGTGGTTATATTAAATCATAATACTATTCAATTCATTAGAAAATAGGAAAAGTGGAAAAGAGGAAAAGAACAAATTATAAAACAAATAGTAAGGTGGTGGTAAATGGAAACATTACTCTTCTGTTTCTCAGACACATATATTCTTTCTTTAGAATAATTGATAATTTAGAGTGTGTACTGTATCCTGGGTGGTTTATGCATCATTGTAGATAGCAATTTATAAGCTGACAACTAAGACATACATACAATAGGTAAATCTACCACTTCATTAGTTTGCCAGTTTAATAGTATAAGATATAATCAAGGTATCTCATGGACATGTGTCCACTGCTGTAACTCACTGAACACCTCTTGTTGTAAAATGGGTCTCTTGTTTCTATATGATGTTATGCAAATTCTATATCAATGTATTGCTGCTGCTCAGTTGCTTCAGTTGTGTCCGACTCTGGGCAACCCCATGGATTGAAGTCTACCAGGTTCCTCTGTCCATGGGGTTCTCCATGCAAGAATACTAGAGTAGGTTGCCATTTCCTTCTCCAGAGTGGTGGTGGTGGTTGTTTAGTGGCTAAGACGTGTCTGACTCTTGTGATCCCATAGACTGTGGCCTGCCAGTCTTCTCTCTCTATGGGATTCTCCAGGCAAGAATACTAGAGTGGGTTGCCATTTCCTTCTCCAGAGGATTTTCCCTACCCAGGAATTGAACCTGGGTCTCCTTCATTGCAGGCAGATTCTTTACTGAGCTATGAAAGAAGCCCCTACTAGTTTCTCCAGGGTATCAATGATTAAGCATGCGATAGTCCTTGGGATGATGAGTGAGACTCTGTGGGAAGGAAAGTCAAACTCATGCTTAGAAAATATGTCCAGTCTAAATGAAATGCTGCTCTTTTTAGAGTATAAATGTATAATGTGGCCAAATTGCCACCAAACAGTTGGTCTTCTTAGAAGACGGTGCCATGTTGGGGTTTATTACTGGTCTCTTGCTAAGGTTTGGGTATTCAGCACTGGCAAGAGTAGTACAAAAAAGATCATGACCCAGATAATCATGAAGGTGTGATCATTCACCTAGAGCCAGACATCCTGGAATATGAGGTCAAGTGGGCCTTAGAAAGTATCTCTCCACCCACATATCTATTCTTGCCCTGCACATAGGTTCATCTGTACCATTTTTTTGGATTCCACATATATACATTAATATTTGTTTTTCTCTTTCTGACTTATTTCACTCCATATGACAGTCTTTAGGTCTATTCATGTCTCTCCAAATCACCAATTTTATTCCTTTTTATGGCTGAATAATATTACATTGTGCATGCATATGTGTGCATGTGTGTGTGTATACACACTATATACTTAGTGTGTGTATATATATATATACACACCACATCTTTATCCACTCATCTGTCGATGGGCACTGAGGTTGCTTCCACATCTGGCTATTATAAACAGTGCTTCAGTGAACACTGGGACACATGTGTCTAACAACCATCCTTCAAGTCAGTGTTCTCCTCTAGCCAGTTCCTCCATTCTCTCGTCTAATTCTGGCCAGTCTCTATAAAGGATAATCTACAGGCACTACCTCTGCTTCTTTACTGGGCATCAATGTCTCCATCCACTTCAAACCCTTCCAGCCCTTTAGCCACTTTCCTGAGAGTTTTCTTATTCACATCCAGCAATGGCTTCTTTATGGACCAGTCTAGATCAGTCCTGAGTGTTCATTGGAAGGACTGATGTTGAAGCTGAAACTCAAAAACTTTGGCCACCTCATGTGAAGAGCTGACTCATTGGAAAAGACCTTGATGCTGGGAAAGAATAACCAGTTCCTCCATTCTCTCGTCTAATTCTGGCCAGTCTCTATAAAGGATAATCTACAGGCACTACCTCTGCTTCTTTACTGGGCATCAATGTCTCCATCCACTTCAAACCCTTCCAGCCCTTTAGCCACTTTCCTGAGAGTTTTCTTATTCACATCCAGCAATGGCTTCTTTATGGACCAGTCTAGATCAGTCCTCAGTGTTCATTGGAAGGACTGATGTTGAAGCTGAAACTCAAAAACTTTGGCCACCTCATGTGAAGAGCTGACTCATTGGAAAAGACCTTGATGCTGGGAAAGACTGAGGGCAGGAGGAGAAGGGGACGACAGAGGATGAGATGGTTGGATGGCATTACCGACTCAATGAAGATGAGTTTGGGTAAACTCCAGGAATTGGTGATGGACAGGGAGGCCTGGCGTGCTGTGGTCCATGGGGTGGCAAAGAGTTGGACATGACTGAGCGACTGAACTGAGTGACATTTCTCAGTCCTAATCTCACTGGCCTTGATGCACCCAATGTCACAACAGCTAGCAGCATCTCCTTTAACCTCACCCCAGATTCTGTAACAATACTCTTCTTCTCATCCTCCTCTAATTTGATTTTTGTTTGTTTTAAGGGTTGTTTGGTTTTTTTTTAATGTGGACCATTTTTAAAGTCTTTATTGAATTTGTTACAATACTGCTTCTGTTTTATATTTTGTTATTTTTTTTTTTGGCCACGAGGCAGGTGAGATCTTAGCTCCTCAACCAAAGATCGAACCTGCACCCCCGCCCCTGCTTGGAAGGCGAAGTCCTAACCATTGGACTGCCAGGGAAGGTCTGCCTCCTCTAATTTGATGTTCCTTTTGGGTTTCTTCTTCCTCTGCTGACCAGTCAGTGTCTCCAGGGTTTGGTTTTAGCCTTATTATCTTCTATTGTGCCCATCTCTTGCTCTGCGCTGCTCATTCTCAGAATCACCTTCCACTCTCATCTGTACATTGTTGATTTCCAGACTGTCTCCCCAGAAAAGAGCTCCTGAAAGATATCCAGACTGATTGTCTGACTGCCTATCACATATCTCAATTTGGATTTGTTTGTTTAATGGGTTTGAAACTTATGATGCCTTCCTACCTTTTTTCTGCCTCCTAAATTTCTGGGCTTAGCCAATGATCTCACCATTCATCCAGTTCCCCAAATTAGAAACTTGAAGGACTTAACTATGACCCTCAACTAGATCCCCTACTCCCGCTGGTCTCTATATTTTTAAAATTATACATCACAAGTATCTCTGAAATCCTTTTCTATCATTATTTATTTCATCAGATACCAAATAACCTCCTAATTAACTGATTCTGATTGGCCTCCATTCCTCGTATCCCTTGCCCCACATTCCCACTCAAATGCAACATGGTGACCTTTATACTTCATCCCTATGCTGCTCATCCAAGCTCCATATTCATGTATCCAGATGCCAACTCCACGCCACAATGTCAGTGTCTCAAATGCATTTCAAGGGCAAGATGCCCAGGTGGAATTCATGATTTGTGTCCAATAACCGTGTCTGCTACATCTGTGAGTAACACCACTTTTCAGCCATTATGCAAGTCAGAAACCTAAGCACTGTCCTTGACATTCCTTCTCTATTACCCTATATTCAGCCCAGGACCAGATGATTTCCATCTTACCTCCATCTTACCTCACCCTCTAATTTCTTTTGTCTTTTTTTTTTCCAAATGAATTTTTATTGTGGTAAAATACACACAAAATGTACCATGTTAACCATTTTAAATTCAATAGTAAGTACATTCACATTGCTATGCAACCAATCTCCAGAAAATTTTCATCTTGCAAAGCTGAAACTCTGTACCCATTAAACAATAACTCTCCATTCCCCATATTTCCCAAGCACTGGAAATCACCTCCACTATCTGTCTCTAAGACAACCTCATATAAGTGAAATTATACATATCTATCCTTAACCCTAACCCTAACCCTTCACTTGACATTATATTCTCAAGGTTAATCCATACTGTAGCATGTGTCAGAATAATTTTTTAAGGCTGAACAATAGTCCATTGGATATATATACCATATTTTGTTTATCCATTTATCTGCTGATGGGTGTTTGGGTTGCTTCTACCTTTTAACTACTGAGATTAATGCTCTATGAACATGAAGGCACAAATATTTCTTTGAGCCTTGGTTTTCATTTCTTTTGTGCAGATACCTGGAAGTAGAATTGCTGTATCACATAATAATTCTATTTCTAACTTTAGAAATCGCTGTACTGCTTTCCACAGTGGCTGTACCATTTAACACTCCCACAATCATTGCCTAGGGCTCCAATTTTTTCATATCCTTAAACAACATTTATGATTCTCTGGTTCTTTGGCAGTAGCCATCTGAATGGATATTAGGTGAACCTCAATTCTGGAATCCATTTTTTCCATCTCCATGCCACAAGTCTGGACTGTGGCAATCCCATGGATCCCTGGATCCACTCTAGGAATCTTTCAATTTATTGCCTACACTATGAATAGAGTGATCCTTTCAAACACAAATTTGATTGTGCTGCTTGCTGAGTTAAAAACCCTTCGAGGGTTTTCTGTTGCTATCAGGATTAAGATACAAATTCTTGTCATAATTCACACTCATCTATTACTCCCTGCCCACGTCTTCAGTCTCCTTGCATGTCAATCTCCCTTGCTCTCAGCTCTACAACCACACAGGCCTCTTTCAGTTCTCCAGTGAATGTGAACTATTCCCTCCCACCCATGCCGACAACCATCTGTGTAGTTATATGTGGGTGGAAGGATGAAGAGGAGGGAGAAGGGTGAAAAAGAGAAGGTGGATGGAGAGGGAAGCATTCAGAGGACCGGCAGATCATAGTCTAGCTTCTTCTTTACTGAGAATACTTGTTCGGCTAATATTTCTCGATCTGCTTCTTTGCTTTGTTGGATGGACTGAGTAAGGAAGAACACGTTCTAACATATTTTCTTTCACATACAAGGTGAAGGAAGACTCTAGGCTAAGAGGTGTAGCCCATGTCACATCACTCTCCACTGAATTGGTAGGTCTATTAGTTTGCTTTTGCTTTAGTTGCTCAGTTGTGTCCAACTCTTTTGTGACTCCATGCACTGTAGCCTGCCAGGCTCCTCTATCCACAGGATCTTCCAGGCAAGAATACTGGAGTGAGTTGCCCTGTCCTTCTCTGGGGATCTTCCTGACTCCTGCCATGGCTCCTGCATTGCACATGGATTCTTTACCACTGAACCACCGGGGAAGCCCAATCAGTTTGCTAGGGCTCTCTTAACAAAATACCATATATCATAGACTGGGTGGCTTAAACAACAAAAAGCTATTTTCTCACAGTTCTCTAGGCAAACAGTCCAAGAACAAGGTGTTGGCCATGTTGGCTTCTTCTGAGACTTTTCTCATTGCTTTGTAGATGTCCACCTTCTCTCTCTGTCTTCACGTGGTCTTCCATCTGCAGGCAGAGGAAGTTGTCTGTATCCAGATTTCCTCTTCTTATAAGGACACCATTCATATAGGATGAGGGCCCCCACCAGATAACTTCACTTTGACCTCATTACCTCTTTAAAGACCCTGTCTCCAAATATGGTCATTTGTAAGGTATTGGATGTGAGAACTTCAGCCTATGACCCTAGGGGTGGACACAATCAGCCCACAATACAAGATGAGTATGCAGAGGTGTGTGCTAGGAATCAACACGGCCCACTCTTTCCCTTCTCTTGAGCTGTGTCTTCATTTACATTCCTTACACTAGTGCCTGAAGGATTTCAAGTGAGCTAGTTTCTAAACCTCAGAATCTTAATTTAACGTGATAGAAAGTCCCAAAATTTTTTAAAAAATGTCACAAAGTGTTTACACACTAACTGGAGAATAAGAGACAACTTGTGGATGTCATTTTCTTGGCAATCTCATTCATAAATTTATTTCACTTGTGAATGTTTTAATAGTAGATATGCTTTCATGGAGAACTTGAGAGTCACGTTATCTAGTAATTCCTGTGGATTGAGCTCCAGGAAAGAGTTGCCAGAAGGCGCCCACCTGGAAATTGCAGCTGGAGCTCCTTTGCTCCATGCATGAAGCCTGTCCTTTGCTTCCCCACCACCAGCAAGGGGATACATTCACAGCTCTTCTCACCTTGCCCACCAGCAGTCTCTTCAGCAAGGAGCCCCTATGGTCTCTGAGCAGCACATGTGAGGCAATCCCTTGTCTACCGGTGTGAACATTTGTGAGAACCACACTTTATAGCTGCAAAGCCCCGAGGTCCTCTCCCCTCTCCTCTGGTCCACATGGCACTTGGACCGAAGACCTGCTCCCTTCAGCAGCTTTCTGTGACCTTTATACACACATTCACACACACACTCACACACACATACATGCACACCCCTCAGACAGGAAAGGATATTTAGCCAGTGTTTTCCCTTCAAAGAATGAACACTTCAATTTCTCTGGGATTTCAAAAGCATCTTTCTTCTCATTTTTGACTGGAGTCGATTGAGGCAATAATCACCCTCATTTTAGAGCCGAAAGAACTCAGTAGACTACTAGGAGTCAAAAGAGAGACTGATACTAGACTGACATTTTATGAAACTGCTCAGATGATAAAGAATCAACCTGCACTGCAGGAACCCTGGGTTTGATCCCTGGGATGGGAAGATCCCTTGGAGAAGGGAATGGCTATCCACTCCAGTATTCTGGCCTGGAGAATCTCACGGACAGAGAAGCCTGGCAGACTACAGTCCATGGGGCCCGCACCGAGTCAGACATGGCTGAGCGATTACCACTTTCACTCTCACATGAGGCAAGACAGAAATGCACCAGCTTCTGAAAATATAGAGTGACATTAAAGTGCAGTGTCTGAAGGTCAGCCCTCTGGATATCTGTGAACTTTGTCCTAAGCTGGAGATTTCTGTATCTCATTTCAATCCACTTGTCCTTTAAATGAATTTGAAGAAAAGCTATTTTATTCAGTGCTATGCTGAGCGATTACACTTGGAACCATTAAGCATAGATTCTGTTTATATAAGTTCCCTGCCCCCTAGCCAAGAGCAATTTACCGGAATGTGTTGTTGGGGGCCTGGATAGTGGGGACCCCTTAGAGTGACACCAAGACGGCTAACACCAAGGCAAAGGTGGGTATGCACAGAAAACAGAAGACAGAGAAGGACAACCTTTGCAGATATAATTTACATGAGCAGCTCCTTGGGGGAATGGCAAGCCCTAGAAAATATGCAGAAAGAGCAAGCTGAGTTTTTGCTGTAAGGAACAGAGGTACAGCCTCCCAGTCATGTGACAAGGCAGCCGGCTGGAGGAGGACCCCCTCTGTCCCAAGTCCAGCAGCTTTTCCCAAAAGCATTGCCCCTCTGCCACCGCACGGGCACAGCTCTGCTTACAGAGCACAGTGGTGCTGGAGAGTGCTCAACCTAAGAAAGGAGATGACAAAAAAATGCAGTGTGAAGGGTGTGTGTAAAGACCATGTTCAAGAGCACCTGCTCTGCCGAAAGACAAGCCTTTGCAAGAAAAGGCAAGAGAAACGCTTTCCAGAGTCCTTGCTATTTTTAGTGGCACAGAAAAATATTTACTGTGTTCAATCACCAAGTCTATTGACGGCAATTTATGTGCATTAAAAAATAAGCTCATCATTTAAAATTGTAATGAGAGACCTTGCAGCTACACACGCAGATGCAATTGCACAGAAGCCTGCAAATCTGGCAGGATCCACACGCTCCCTGCCTTATCCTGGGGAGCTCCCTACTACTTACAGCTGTGCAGAGTCTTTATTCAGCATCCTTTGGCTTGTCAGATACCACCTGCTGCTCAATTTCAAATGGAAATCTCAAGTGGACACAGCAGCATTGTGGCATTTGTTAGTGCTATGTCATTTGGGTACAGGGTCGGGAGTGGGGAGTCCATTTCATTACACACCCTGCCATTTGCCTGATCCTTGTTTCATCTAATGTGCAGGATTTCTTGGTGGCTCAGACGGTAAAGAATCTTCCTGCAATGCAGGAGACCCAGGTTAGACCCTGGGTCGGGAAGATCCCCTAAAAAAGGGAAGGGCTACCCACTCCAGTATTCTTGCCTGGAGAATCCCATGGACAGAGTAGTCTGGTGGGCTACAGTCCATCAAGTCACAAAGAGTCGGACACGACTGATTAACACTTTCACTTTCACTTTAACCTACTGTGCACTGGAGGCATCTTGATTAGGTCCTCTTGTAAAGAAAGAATGATGAAGACTCTATCCAGAGAAACAACATAAGCAGGTGATGCTCAAATTCATTGCAAACAAGGTGTCTGTAAATTCCAGACCAACATACCACATGGAATATTCTTGAAAGCTCCACATAACCACAGAATCTAGGGTTGGTTCTGCTTTTCTCCAGGTATCATTACTAAAGGCTCTACTCTACAAGGAAACAGGAAATAAATACACAGCTTACTATGTGGGAAATGGTACCAAATGTTTCCAGACATTTGCAAATACACCTTAGGAGCAAAATCACCCTGGTAGAACCATTGGCTTAATGGATCTGATGGGACCTTTAAGGAAAAGTTTGATTTCTTTTTTTTTTTTATAGCAAATTCACATCATTTTATTTTATTTTTTTAATTTTAATTTTTACTTTATTTTGCTTTACAATACTGTATTAGTTCTGCCATACATTGACATGAATCTGCCACAGGTGTACATGAGTTCCCAATCCTGAACCCTCCTCCCACCTCCCACCCCATATCATCTCTCTGGATCTTCCCCGTGCACTGGCCCCAAGCATCCTGTATCCTGCATCGATCATAGACTGGTGATTCATTTCTTACATGATAGAATGTATGTTTCAATGCCATTCTCCCAAATCAACCCACCCTCTCCCTCTCCCACAGAGTCCAAAGTTCTATACATCTGTGTCTCTTTTGCTGTCTCACATACACGGTTATCGTTACCATCTTTCTAAATTCCATATATATGTGTGTGTTAGTATACTGCGTTGGTGTTTTTCTTTCTGGGTTACTTCACTCTGTATAATAGGCTCCAGTTTCATCCACCTCATTAGAACTGATTCAAATGTATTCTTTTTAATGGCTGAGTAATACTCCATTGTGTATATGTACCACAGCTTTCTTATCCATTCATCTGCTGATGGACATCTAGGTTGTTTCCATGTCCTGGCTATTATAAACAGTGCTGTGATGAACACTAGGGTACACGTGTCTCTTTCAATTCTGGTTTCCTCGGTGTGCATGCCCAGCAGTGGGACTGCTGGGTCATAAGGCAGTTCTATTTGCAATTAACATGGGGAGTCTCACATACACGGTTATCGTTACCATCTTTCTAAATTCCATAAAAATGTGTGTGTTAGTATACTGCGTTGGTGTTTTTCTTTCTGGGTTACTTCACTCTGTATAATAGGCTCCAGTTTCATCCACCTCATTAGAACTGATTCAAATGTATTCTTTTTAATGGCTGAGTAATACTCCATTGTGTATATGTACCACAGCTTTCTTATCCATTCATCTGCTGATGGACATCTAGGTTGTTTCCATGTCCTGGCTATTATAAACAGTGCTGTGATGAACACTAGGGTACACGTGTCTCTTTCAATTCTGGTTTCCTCGGTGTGCATGCCCAGCAGTGGGACTGCTGGGTCATAAGGCAGTTCTATTTGCAATTAACATGGGGGTTCTTTGCCAGGTTTCACAGCACAACTAATGGTTTCACATGGGTGTGCTAAGGCACTTCAGTCACGTCCAATTCTTTGTATCCCTGTGGACTGTAGCCCACCAGCCTCCTCTGTCCATGGAATTCTCCAGGCAAGAATACTGGGGTGGGTTGCCATGCCTGCCTCCAGGGGATCTTCCTGACCCAGGGATCGAACTCACATCTCTCAGGTCTCTTGCACTTGCAGGTCGATTCTTTACCACTAGCACCACCTGGGAAGCCCAATGACTTCCCACAAAGATGCAAAACTACTGGTTTCCTTTATATAACGTCAGTCCTACGGCAACCCGTTTCATTCCATCCAACCTTCTTTACATTTACTTAACATTTTTTAGACATGGTACTTTATTTAAGTACCAAAAATACAAAAATAAATACAATATATTCCTTTCCCTAAAGGAGTTAAAATTTTCGAGGGAGAAACATACTTTTAATTTAAACAAATAGACAAGCGCAAATGCACTTCAAAACTTGTTGTATTATCATTCTTGCATATTCCTGTTTCTTTTAGTGCACACACTTCATCTACCAGATTTACGACCTTGTCTTACCTTGGGTTTGATTAAGAAATATTGAACATACAGCATTTCAGCATTCCATCCATCATCATCCATCCATCCAGCCAGCCATGATTTTCTCTCTTGGCATAAGAGAACATGGAATTGTCACTGACATCTACACAATTTCAAATGTTTAGTCACAGCGAATTTTGATGCACCTGTCTTCTGCATAACTGTGGTCTAGTTGGGCACTTATGAATACAAAAGAAAGTGTAGAGATCTAGGAAGGAGGATAAAGATATCAGATTTTTCAACTCTCATATTCATTTTGCATTTTCATTCCAGTGTATGGTGTGATAAAGAATAAAAAACCTGGATATCTATGTATGAAGCTATAAAGGTCTAAAAAAAGAGATATTTTTACCTTCGTAACAAGACCTATTGGGTTTGCCACGTGGCTCAGTGGTAAAAAATCTGTCTGCCAATGCAGGAGATGCTTTAGACATGGGTTTGATCCCTGGGTCAAGAAGATCCCCTGGAGGAGGAAATGGCAATCCACTCCAGTATTCTTGCCTGGAAAATTCCATGGCAGAGGAGCCTGGTGGGCTACAATACATGGGGTCTCAAAAAGGCAAACATGACTGAGTGACTGAGCGTGCATGCAACAAGGCCAGTTATGGACAACTACTATTCCTAATGACTATTAACTCACAATTACCAAATGGAAAAAGGAACTACAAACTCTTAGCACTCCTCACTTTTCCTCCAGAAAGAACATCAATATTGGATTTTATGAATGTGGAGTTAGTACCATGCTTACAGCCCCAACCCAAAGAGAATGAATCTTCTACAGGCTCACCTGACCCATAAAACCCAAAGATCACTTTCCTGCCTCATTTTGTTTTCCCTCAGCAGCATTTTGCACATTTCTCCACACTTTCTTCTTTCAACCTTTGAGCCATGGCACTCTCCCGGCTCCCCTATTCCCTCCCTGACTTCTCTTTGGTGTACTTTGCTGTCTCCTTCTGCTCCTCAGGTCAGTCTCTAAACACTAGAATTCCACAGAGCATGCCTGGATTGTCTTCCATTCACTATCTCTATGTTTTTCCAATGTGGTTACACGGGTTTAAAAAAAGGATATTGAGTTCGACTTCCCAAACTGGCTTCGCTCCAGGTTCTTTGTCTAGGTCAACACTAGAAACCCCAGGACTGTTGCCAGTGACTGGTTCAGGAACGGGCAGGTTTAAGCCAATCTGAACGAATAAGGTACACACAAAGATTTTCTGGGAACTTCCAGGCTCCCAGCCTAGAAGACTGGGACTTCTGGGAAGTCTTTTTTGTTCTTAAGAGACATCTGTAGTTAGTCAGTGTCTTCCCCTTCACATATGAAAGAAGAAACCCATCACTCTGATGCCAACCATAAAAAGCCAACTCCAGGCAACCAAAGACACTAGTGCAGAAAATTAAAGAGAAGTAAATATTTGAGTCTTCAGAGACATCACTGAAGTGTCAGATAAACCAAACCAGAAGCTTGACTTATGTCTGGGCTTTCTCTTGAAACAGAGCAGGACCCTATGGGGCATTCCCAGGACAGACCCCACCCTCTCACCATCTCTTCCACCTGCCTCTTGTCCATAGAAAATCTTTAGCCAAAGAATAAACTTGATCAGGGAAGTGAGAAAAACAAAAGCAAAGGAAAGCAGGCAAACAAAACCAAATAACAATAGTTTAGTCACTAAGCAAAGTCAAGGATCTTTAGTTCCTCCTTCAGGGTGATAGATAATATTCTAAGCCACATCCTTTGAGCTATTTTGTAGAGACCAAAACTTTCACCAGGTGGCAGAAGTTAACTACATGATGACCAAACCATCATGCACCATGACATCAGCAGCTCCATCTTGCACCGTTCCAAGAAATGACCTCCAAGAAGGGAGAAATGCGAACGAGCTGATCCTGGAACTAGAGACTAACTGTACTTAAAACAATCAACATTATGCTGATCAGAACACTGCATGAACAATTTCAAGGTGACTGTCAGAGCTGACTGTACCATCCTATACATAGCTCCTTTCCTCTGCATATACAGCCCTGAAAAACTCCACTTTAAAAGCTCTTGTCCCCTGCACAGCAGGGGGAGTTGGCTTTTGGACATGAGTCTGCCTTCTCCTCCAGTTGCCAGCCTCTGAAATGAAGCAAACTTTCCTTTCTTAACAACACTTGCCTCTTGGTATTTGCTTTTACTCCTTGAGCATCCAGACCTGAGTTAGGTAGCATTCTTCTTTGTCATCCTCATTTAACCTCACTGAACTTGGGTTTCCTATTACTTCCAGCAGGAAATGTTGTAATTGATACAATCATCTATATACAGATAACTCTGAAATTTTTATCTCAGCTACCACATCCATCCTATCTTAACATCTCTAACTGGATATATAATAGTCATTCAAAATTTTGCCCAAATTAGAGCTCCTGATTATCCCTCTTCCCTCCCAACTCTGTTCTCCTTGGGCTTTCCCACCTCTGTGAATGTTACTTGTGCTCAGGCCCAATCAAAAGGGTTACCTTTTCCCCTAGACCCCATATCTAATCTATCTACCAGCTCTGTCCACCTTACCTACAAAAAATAAAATTCAAAAACTTTATTTAAGCCCTTTATCTTTCTCCTCTCCACTGCCTTTTAAAAACTATTTATTTATTTATTTTTGGCTGTGCTGGGTCTTCACTGCTCCACAAGGGCTTTCTCCAGTTGCAGCGAGTGAGGCGGGGCCAGGGGTGGGGAGGGGGGCCGCTATCTACTTTCAGTGCATGCGCTTCTCATTGCAGTGGCTTCTCTTGCTGCAGAGCACAGGCTGTAGGGTGCACAGATTTCAGCAGTTGCAGTGCATAAGCTCAGTCGTTTGGCACATAGGCCTAGATGCCCCCTAATGTGTGGCATCCTCCCATACCAGGGATCCAACCCATGTCCCCCGAGCTGGCAGGCAGATTTGCAATCGCTGGGCCACCAGTGAAGTGCTTCCTCTCTACTTCTGACATCTAAACAAAACAACTCCCTTCTCTCGCTGGAGCTCACACACTGCCCTCCCCTGCCTCTCTGCTCCCTTCTATAGTCTTCTCAGAGAAGCCAGAGTAATTACACCAAATAGGAAATCAGACCATTCTCTTTCTTGCCCTGAATCCTCAACGACTCTTCACCAAACCTCAAAGAAAGCTTAAGTTTTTCATCTTTGCCTAAAAGGCCCTGTGTGTGCTGCCCCCTGGTTAACTCTCCCACCTCCATCTGTCTGCAAGCCAAGGAGAGAGGCCTCAGAAGAAATCAACCCTGCTGACACCTTGATCCTGGACTTTAGACCTTTAGAAATGTGAAGAAATCAACTTGTTCTTTAATCCCTCCAGTCGGTGGTACTTTGTTATGGCAGCCCAAGCAGACTAAAACAGACACATTCTTGTATTTGTTTATAAGTAAAAAAAAAATAAAATAAATAAACCACCAACATAAAACAGAGTTTATTGATTCATTCCTGTCCCAGGGGAGAACACAGCACCAAGAGTGGGCATCTTCTTATTCTTGATCATAAAATGAATACCTTCTATTTCTTATTGCCTGCTATACTTCTTGATTGGGCTTCCCTGGTGGCTCAGATGATAAAATATCTGCCTGCAATGATGGAGGCCCAGGTTCGATCCCGGGGTTGGAAAGATTCCCTGGAGAAGGGAATGGCAACCCATTTCAGTATTCTTGCCTGGAGAATTCCACGGATGGAGGAGCCTGGCAGGCTACAGTCTGTGGGGTCGCAGAGTCAGACATGACTGAGCGAATCTCTATCTTCATACTTCTTGATATCTGATAATTCCAATTCTTCTAGTGTTTGCCTATCTACCTCTATAGTTCTTCACTACCGTTATTTCTCACTGACAGTGGCTATTTCCTTGTATCTACAGAGTTTTTTTTTTTTAATTATGGGTTCATTTAACTTGGAATATCATCCGTGGGATTTCCTGAGACCCTGTTTAAAGTGCATAGCTTCCAGGAGGGTTTGTCTGGCTTTCACTTGCGCCCTGGAGGCTACACCAGGCAGGGCCACTTCACAGTAAATATACTGCTGGGTGTGACTGGGCACCTACAAGATAGTGTGAATTCAAGCCACAGTCCCACGTGCGTGTGAGCTTGTGCTCAGGGATTATCAGAGGAGGCCATTTTCTTTATCTGTTTGTTCACCCAGGGCCAAAGCGAAAACAGCTGCATATCTGCATTACCTTGCTGCTGCTAAGTCACCTCAGTTGTGTCCAACTCTGTGCAACCCCATAGACGGCAGCCCACCAGGCTCCCTCGTCCCTGGGATTCTCCAGGCAAGAACACTGGAGTGGGTTGCCATTTCCTTCTCCAATGCATTAAAGCGCAAAGTAAAAGGGAAGTCGGTCAGTCGTGTCCGACTCTTAGCGACTCCATGGACTGCAGCCTTCCAGGCTCCTCCATCCATGGGATTTTCCAGGCAAGAGCACTGGAGTGGGGTGCCATTGCCTTCTCTGTCTGCATCACCTTAGGGGCACACAATTTTTTGGCACACCCTGAGCACAGTATCTTCAGAGTGCTCTGGGTTTATGTGCAAACTGATCTGACTTTCAATCTGCTTGGGAACCTAGGCTTTGGTTTCTCCTTCAGCTCACTGTGGACAATTAAAACCTAGGCTGTCAGACACCAGCAATTAACAAAGCCTCTGGGTCATACCAGATTTGGCACTTTGCTTAATTCTATGGGGGCTTCTTCGGTGGGTCAGATGGTAAAGAATCTGCCTGGAATGTGGCAGACCTGGGTTCAATCCCTGGGTTAGGAAGATTCCCTGAAGAGGGGAATGGCTACCCACTCCAGTATTCTTGCCTGGAGAATTTCATGGGCAGAGGAGCTTGGCATGCTACAGTCCATATGGTTGCAAGAGAGTCAGAGCACGACTGAGTGACTAACACATTCACTTTAATTCTATGAAGTTAAGCTTCCTTATCACGCTTCAACCAAATGAATTTCATTATTCTGCTTGTAACTCAACTACTTATAAAATGTGTTTGTGTTTATTTCCTCACAATACTAAAGACGTGAAGTCCACAGTGTCTTTCTCTCTCTTTCTCTGTCACTCTTTTAGAAAGAGCAATACACAGATAGCTTTAATTTTAACTATTTTACTGTTCATTTTAAAATGAATTATCAGGAAAGATTTCTCTAATCATCTAATTCATTCTATAACCAGAAACTAAAAAAACCTTTCAATGTGCACACAAAGCTGGACCTCATCAAGCTCTACTGAATCATAATTTCAAGAGTGTGGCCCTCCGATCAAGTTTTTAATTCATACTAATGCAGCTGGTCCACCAACTGGTAGTTTTGAATCACTGCCTG
The DNA here is from genome assembly GCA_006408695.1 of Aepyceros melampus. Lineage (NCBI taxonomy): Eukaryota > Metazoa > Chordata > Mammalia > Artiodactyla > Bovidae > Aepyceros > Aepyceros melampus. The sequence goes on along the minus strand of SJXQ01005969.1, from coordinate 511,987 downwards.
AGTTGGGTGTCTTTTATTCAGGGTGAAGGTTTCAGTTTAAGGGAAAAGTTTAGCCATGACTTTTTTTTTTATACAGAGAAGGTATCATACAAGAGAGCTGAAACTTGCTTTGAAGGCCCTGAGTGCCTGTAGATTCCTGTTACCTGTGGCTCAGCATCACTATTTTTAAAGCAAAGTGACTGTTCTCATAATTAATGACCGCCCAGAGTCGGACATGACTGAGCGACTGAATGAACTGAACTGAGAGAAATCCTCTTTCTACCTTCTTACACGTCATAAAGGGGTAAAATGAGTAATTTTTACTCATGGGTGATTTGGCTTCTTAGGGCTTTACTCAGATAACTTACATTGATCCTCCATATTAGGGGTTTTAGAAAGTACAATTTAAGTGTCAGGTTTCTGTTCCTCCCTGACTTGTTTGAGAACCTTGAAATTGACTAAAAATTTGAAGGAGTAAATGCATTTTCCAGAGCAACGACTGTGATCAGGTTGGCTTATCTTGCCACCAATGAGACAGCAGGGATGCAAAAAGACCACGTGTTTTCACAAGTATCACTAATTAGGATTCTCTCGCAAGTTATTTCTTGGGATTTTTTGTAGACTCTGTAGTCAGCAAATATGACAGTGACTTATCATTATTCCTTTCTTTCCAAATAGAAAATAAAGACAGTGACTTATCATTATCCCTTCCTTTTCAAACAGATCATATTTGGGGTTTTCTTTGTGCTTCTTAAAACTTTTTATTTTGTATTGGGGTATAGTTGATTAGAAAACAATGTTGGAATAGTTTCAGGTGAACAGCTAAGGGATTCAGCCTTACACATACACATATCCACTGTCCTCGAAACTCCCTACCCATCCAGGCCAGCACATACCATTGAGCAGAGTTTCACTATACACTTGTACTATATCATAGGTCCTTGTTGGTTATCCATTTTAAATATAGCAGTGTGTACATAGTCAGTCAGTCAGTCAGTTCAGTCGCTCAGTCATGTCTGACTCTTTGCAACCCCATGGACTGCAGTATGCCAGGCTTCCCTGTCCCTTACCAACTTCCAGCGCTTACTCAAACTCATGTCCATCAAGTCAGTGATGCCATCCAACTATCTCATCCTCTGTCATCCCCTTCTCCTCCTGCCTTTAATCTTTCCCAGTGTCAGGGTCTTTTCTAGTGAGTCAGCTTTTCGCATCAGGTGGCCAAAGTACTGGAGTTTCAGCTTCAGCATCAGTCCTTCCAACGAACATTCAGGACTGATTTCCTTTAGGATGGACTGGTTGGATCTCCTTGCAACCAACCAGTGTGTACACAGCCATCCCAAACTCCCTAATTATCCCTTCTCCAACCTTCCCTTACCCACCCCAGCAACCATAAGCTTGTTCTCCAAATCTGTAAGTCTCTTTCTGTTTTTTTAAGTTTATTTGTATCATTTCTTCTTAGATTCCACATAAAAGGGATGTCATAGGATATTTCTCCTTCCCTGTCTGACTTACTTCACTCAGTATGATACTCTCTAGGTCCATCCATGTTTCTGCAAAAGGCATTATTTTGTTATTTTCTATGGCTGGGTAAAATTCTATTGTATATATGTACCACAGACCCGCCTGCCAACGCAGGAGACACAGGAGATGCAGATTCAATTCCTGGGTTGGGACGATCCCCTGGAGGAGGCAATGGGATATTTTCTTAAGAAGCAGTTTTTCCTTTACTTTTTCAACAAGCATTTATTGCGTACCTGTTATGTGCTAGATGCAATGTCAGACCTATTATTCCTGCCATAGCTTTTCACAGTCACTAAATGCTGAACAGTTAAAATACTGTACATAGTTCCTAAAATGGAAAAGAGAAACATATTCCAGAACTTACTTTAGATCTGAGAGAAGCCAATATTCACACTCTGATGAACCACTATTATGCAACAGGCCTCCAAGGAGTCTTGCTGGGGCCCACGGGCTCCCCTGATGGCTCAGTTGGTAAAGAGTCTGCCTGCAATGCAGGAGACCCCGGTTCGATTCCTGGGTCAGGAAGATCCACTGGAGAAGGGATAGGCTACTCACTCCAGTATTCTTGGGCTTCCCTTGTGGCTCAGCGGGTAAAGAATCCACCTGCAATGCCAGAGACCTGAGGTCGATCCCTGGATTGGGAAGATCCCCTGGAGAAGGCAAAGGCTACTCACTCCAGTACTCTGGCCTAGAGAATTCCACGGACTGTATAGTCGATGGGGTTGCAAAGAGTCGTCCATGACTGAGAGACTTTCAACACAGAAAAAAAAGATGACCATGTCCACTGAAGTACTGGGAGGAGAAAAAAAAAAAAAAGCTCCATACCATAGCCCCACAATGAGAGCCCAATAAAGTCCTTCCCAGATCCTAACAAAATTATTTCCATGTGTAAAGAGAAAAGGCCTCATAGACTGAAGAGGTTTGAGGTAGTTTTCAAAAAGAGACAAACTTCACTCCTTAGCCTGGCTCATGAGAAACTATAAAATCATAGACTAGTCTTGGCTTCAAAACTATGCATAGTCCTTCTCTAATAATAAGAGGCCACCTCAAAAGTTCGTAGAAAGACTTAAATGGGAACACTTTTTTTAAAATTAATTTTACTTTTTAAGTTAATTTATTTACCTTATGCGAAGAGTTGACTCATTGGAAAAGACCCTGATGCTGGGAGGGATTGGGGACAGGAGGAGAAAGGGACGACCGAGGATGAGATGGCTGGATGGCATCACAGACTCAATGGACGTGAGTCTGAGTGAACTCCGGGAGTTGGTGATGGACAGGGAGGCCTGGCGTGCTGCGATTCATGGGGTCGCAAAGAGTCGGACACGACTGCGCGACTGAACTGAACTGAACTTGGAGGCTAATTACTTTACAATATTGGGGTGGTTTTTGCCATGCATTGACATGAATCAGCCATGGGTGTACACATGTTCCCCATCCTGAACCCCCCTCCCTCCTCCGTCCCCATCCTATCCCTCAGGGTCATCCCAGTGCACCAGCCCTGAGCACTCTGTCTCATGCATTAAACCTGGACTGGCGATCTGTTTCACATATGATAAATACATGTTTCAATGAAATGATGCTAAAACTGAAGCTCCAGTACTTTGGGCACCTTATGCGAAGAGTTGACTCATTGGAAAAGACCCTGATGCTGGGAGGGATTGGGGGCAGGAGGAGAAAGGGACGACCGAGGATGAGATGGCTGGATGGCATCACAGACTCAATGGACGTGAGTCTGAGTGAACTCCGGGAGTTGGTGATGGACAGGGAGGCCTGGCGTGCTGCGATTCATGGGGTCGCAAAGAGTCGGACACGACTGCGCGACTGAACTGAACTGAACTTGGAGGCTAATTACTTTACAATATTGGGGTGGTTTTTGCCATGCATTGACATGAATCAGCCATGGGTGTACACATGTTCCCCATCCTGAACCCCCCTCCCTCCTCCGTCCCCATCCTATCCCTCAGGGTCATCCCAGTGCACCAGCCCTGAGCACTCTGTCTCATGCATTAAACCTGGACTGGCGATCTGTTTCACATATGATAAATACATGTTTCAATGCTATTCTTTCAAATCATCCCACCCTTGCCTTCTCCCACAGAGTCCAAAAGACTGTTCTATACATCTGTGTCTCTTTTGCTGACTCACATACAGGGTCATCGTTACCATCTTTCTAAATTTCATATATATCTGCATTAGTATACTGTATTGGTGTTTTTCTTTCTGGCTTACTTCACTCTGTGTAATAGGTTCCAGTATCATCCATCTCATTACGACTGATTCAAATGCATTCTTTTTAATGGCTGAGTAATACTCGTGTATATGTACCACAGCTTTCTTATCCATTCGTCTGCTGATGGACATCTAGGTTGCTTCCATGTCCTGGCTATTGTAAACAGTGTTGTGATGAACATTGGGGTACACCTGTCTCTTTCAATTCTGGTTTCCTCAGAGTGTATGCCCAGAAGTGGGATTTCTAGGTCATATGGCAGTCTGTTTCCAGTTTTTTAAGGAATCTCCACACTATTCTTCATAGTAGCTGTACTAGTTTGCATTCCCACCAACAGTGTAAGAGGATTCCCTTTTCTCCGCACCCTCTTCAACATTTATTTCTTATAGATTTTTGGATAGCAGCCATTCTGACCGGCGTGAGATGGTACCTCATTGTGGTTTTGATTTGCATTTCTCTGATAATGAGTGATGTTGAGCATCTTTTCACATGTTTGTTAGCCATCTGTATGTCTTCTTTGGGGAAATGTCTGTTTAGTTTTTTGGCCCATTTTTTGATTGGGTCTTTTATTTTTCTGCTTTTGAGCTGCATGAGCTGCTTGTGTATTTTTGAGATTAATTCTTTGTCAGTTGCTTCCTTTGCTATTATTTTCTCCAATTCTGATGGCTGTCTTTTCACTTTGCTTATAGTTTCATTCGTTGTGCAGAAGCTTTTAAGTTTAATTAGGTCCCATTTGTTTATTTTTGCTTTTATTTCCATTACTCTGGGAGGTGGGTCATAGAGGAACCTGCTGTGATTTATGTCAGTGTTTTGCCTGTGTTCTTCTCTAGGAATTTTATAGTTTCTGGTCTTACATTTAGACCTTTAATCCATTTTGAGTTTATTTTTGTGCATGGTGTTAGATAGTGTTGTAGTTTCATTCTTTTACAAGTGGTTGACCAGCTTTAACGGGAATACTTTAATTTCAAATGATACCACTCACAGTAACTACTGGAAAGACCCAAGTACTTCTTTCACCCAGGGATCTACAAGTGCTGCTTCCCTGAAATGTTCCTTATTAAAGTGCCCACAACTATCCTTGGTCGCTTTGTTTATCTACTTATGGCCATGCTGGGTCTTTGTTGCTGCATGCAGGCTTTCTCCAGTTGTGGCGAGTGGTTGCTACTCTGCATTGCCCTGCATGGGCTTCTCACTGCAGTGGCTTCTCTTGTTTTGAAGCATGGGCTCTGAAGCACAGGCTCAGCAGCTGTGGTGCATGGGCTTAGCTGCTCCATGCAATGTGGGACTTCCCGGACCAGGGACTGAACCTTTGTCCTCTGCATTGGCAGGCAGATTCTTAACCACTGGACCCCCAGGCAAGTCCCTCCTTAGTTGCTTTAGAAAATCAGTCCCAGTCAATTCCTTGCAAACATCTTGATACGGATGGTGAATGTAATGAGATGATCCCACTTCGTTTCTCTTATATTTTTCCAAATTTAAAAACACCCATCTCTACCTACCACCACCCGCAGGACAAATGAGCAGGAAGTTTCCCCCTTGTTCAGGTTTCCCCTTCCCTGCTGATCTGTTCAAGGGCCTCGGAAGTTTGGGGCTTCCCTGGTGGCTTAGATGATAAAGGCTCTGCCTGCAATGCAGGAGACCCTTATTCAGTTCCTGGGTTGGGAAGATCCAATGGAGAAGGGATAGGCTACTCACTCTAGTATTCTTGCCTGGAGAATCCCATGAACAGAAGACCCTACTGTCCACAGGGTTGCAAAGATTTGGACATGACTGAGTAACTAACACTTTCACTTTCACTTGGAAGTTTACTAAAAATCCTTATTTCAAAGCTCTGCACTGAGAAAACTGAGATGTCTGCTCAGTCTTCTGAAAAGCAACTTTCATTTCCGAGTGGACGCTGTTCTTGGGGCCACCACACAAGATTGCTACTAAAACTTCACACAGGCCCAAAGGCCTTTGCCCAATTTGTTGTGGCTCCACTGCTGACTCAGAAGCTTGCAGAGGCCCAGCTGGTTTACCAAGGAAAGGAGATTCTGTTCCCTCAATGTTAACCCCGTGACTTGCAAGGTCTTTGTTCTTTAGCTACGGTAACACAGCGAGCCCATGTATCTAAAGCAATGCTGAGGTGGGTAGAGGAAACCTTTGAGTCAAAGCAGCACTTCAGAACCTGGACCTGAAAGTCCTGGTGTGAGCTGCATTGAAAAGCCGACATTCCTCTTTTCTTCCTGATGAGTTTCTCCTGGGCTAGGAAGGGTGCGTGATGCCCTAGAGCCATCATAATCCACCAGCGAGTTACTAATATCAGCAGCTTCAAGAAGTAAGGATCATAGCGTCAAGTCTCCTATCCTCTATCAAGCCTTCCCGTCCTCTATCAAGCCTTCCCAAAGAGTCTTATTATTTCTTTCCTCCAGGACAATTATCCTCAGGACAAAGCTATTCTGAAGTAGCTTTTCTCCATCTAGTCAGAAAAGTGAGCTAAGCGTTAAAAGGCATTCCTTCCAGAAAAGAAATTTCAAATCCTCATCCAACCAGATACTGTAGTACATATCCATCTGAGTGCCAACTGCAGACTCATATGTTTTTGCAAATAGCATCACCCTTTTTATTTCCTTCTATGTCGCATAGCTAAAGGCTTCCCTGGTGGTGCAGAGGTTAAAGCGTCTGCCTGCAATGTGGGAGACCTGGGTTCGATCCCTGGTTCAGGAAGATCCCCTGGAGAAGGAAATCCGCTTGCAATGCAGAAGACCTGGGTTTGATCCCTGTGTTGGGACGATCCCCTGGAGAAGGAAATGCTTGCCTGGAGAATCCCATGGACAGAGGAGCTTGGTGGACTACAGTCCATGGGTCGCAAAGAGTCGGACACAACTGAGCGACTTCACTTTCACTTTCACTTTTCATGTCACATAGCTAGTAAGTTATCAGGGCTGAGAAATCAACACAAGATTGTAAAACAGTTACACCCATGGACTTCCATGGAATTCTCCGGACAGGATACTGGAGTGGGTAGCCTTTCCCTTCTCCAGGGGATCGTCCCAACACAGGGATTAAACCCAGGTCTTCTGCATTGCAAGTGGATTCTTCACCAGCTGAGCCACAAGCAAAGCTCAATAAAAATTAATTTAAAAAATAAAATTCATAACTAATGAAAACCTACTGTATGGCACAGGGAACTCTAACCAATGCTCTGTAGTGACCCAAATAGGAAGGAAATCCAAAAAAGAGGGGATATATATGTATACATACAGCTGATTCACTTTGCTGTACAGCAGAAACTACCACAACACTGTAAAGCAACTATACTCCAAAAAAATTAGTAAAAAAAAGAAACTCTGTCTTCCATTGACAAATGCCTTTTTTTTTTCCCTCCTTGCTTTGAACAAGAAGTGGCATAGCTTTTGTTGTTGTTTTTTTTTTTTTTTAAATATGGACAATGTTCAATGGTGCCATTCATGACAGAATGAAAATAGCTTTTTCATATTTAGCCTGGAAGAAAATCTATATATTATCATAAGTGTCTGTTAATTGAGGCAAAAAAAAAAAAAGATTTAACAGATGTGAATTCTTCCTATCAAATTGTGCAGGCTAATTATTCTCTACCTTTGAAGAAGTGCAAAGGTCAAAAGGCTAATATGTAGCTTAATCAGGAAAATATGTAAATTAGCCCAAATCAAGCACATCACATAACCCCCGTAAGCAGTAAAACATGTGGCTCACTAGCAAATCCAGTGAAGCTTCCAGGCATTTGATCAGTAAAAAAGGAAAGAGAAGGAAAGCCCAGAATATTGAAGGGCAAAGTTGATTTCAACATGCCAAAACAAAATAAAATACAGCAGTGGAAAATGATATAAACTCAAACAATTGATAGAGACGATTTGGGGGAAATCATTAGCTATGAGAACCATAAGGTGGGGTGCTTTTTGCTCACGGATATATTCCTATCACTTAGAACAATACCTGGTACTTTATAGGTCCTCAAAAAACACTTGTGAACGAATACTGGATTAATTACTGGATCGAAAATGTCATGAGGAAACATAACAATGTAAGTTTTGAAATCAGAAAACAAACATACATATTATAATTTCATGTATTTCTTTCTAAACTTATTTCCAGTGTAAGCAATCTTTCATTCTTTACAAAACAACTAGAAGCAGCAGCACTGATTTTTTTTTAAAAGATCAGCTATTATAAATTCTGTGTACTTACAAAAATATCTATTTAAAACCAATTCTTTTTTCTTTTAATTATGGTAATATTAAATACCATTCCTGGATATGTATAAACATATGGTATGTTATTACCCACTCTTTAGAGATGACAATAAACCCCCAAAATGGGGATTTTTTTTCAAAGTCACCATGAAATAAAACTCAAACGCAATTGATTTTTAGGGAGAGAATCTATTTCAAGTCACATTTCACTATTACCAAACATTTTCCTTGTCATTTCTTGCAATAACATTCTAAAATTTCTTTGTATCCCTACACAGTAAAAACTCTGTCCCTGTTCTTCACTCCTCAAATCTTGCCACTCTTTAAAAATGTTTCCTTTATATGTTCCCAGGTGAAAACACAGTATATACAAGACATAACTTTTGTTATACAGTTATTATTCAACATATTCTAGAAGAATTTAAAGCCACTTATACTATAGCATGTGCTAGGACAAAAAGAGATTGCTATTTGTTTTTAAACTGAAGCGAGTGAAGAAATGAATGCAGAGGGAAAGATGAAAGCAAGAAGGAAGTCAATAAACAAATCACAAACTATGGAGTTTGTGCCTGTAGTCCTTAGTCACTTTTTTTCTAAGCTTTTTAGCAACCATGACATATAGGAAAATGCAACTTTATGATTCTATATCCAAGAGATCAACTAGGTAAACAAGTCAGGAAAAGTATTCCTGGTACTGAGAACAGATAAAAATATCTTTCTTGGATCCCCACAGTAAGGATACTGCATGGCTTCCCCGGTGGCTCTATGGTAAAGAATCCACCTGCCAGTGCAGGGTACACGGGTTTGATCCCTGGTCCAGGAAGATTCCACGTGTCACAGAGCAACCGCAGCTATTGAGTCTCTGCTCCAGAGCCGAGGGACTGCAACTACTGAGCCCAAGGGCTGCAACTACTTAAAGCCCATGCACCCTAGAGCCTGTTCTCTACAACAAGAAAAGCCACTACAATGAGAAGTCCACACACCACACCTGAAGAGTAGCTCCCGCTCCCCACAACTAGAGAAAATCCACGTAGCAACGAAGACCCAGCAAAGGATGGTGCATATTGTTAAAGACAACATTCTCAACACTATTTTTCCAGTAAATACACTGATGAGTGTGATATCCTGCAATGGGAAGGCCTGCCACCAAAGAGCAATTCAGAAAGCAATGGGGGCCCGGGTGGGCAATAAGAGCAGAAAATCATGAGTTCCAGGCACTGAAAACAGTAGGTTAATCCAGAAATTGATTTTAGCATGTTCAGAGGAGCAGAAAGGTAACACAGCCTTCAGTCAAACCGCACAAATGTTGCTTTATGAGTTTTGATAAGAACAAAATTCTATTCTTGACAGAACTAAGAATCTAAGTATCTGGTGCTGCCAGATCCAGATGAGTAAGGAATCACATGTAGGAACCCATACAAAATAAACCTGTAGAGCTCCTTGTTCAAAGGCATTAAGATTTTAAAGATGGCTAAAGCAGAATAGTCAACCAAGTACAAGGTCTTCCAGAAGAGGAGGCCCTGTGTAATTGTATACGATCACATACCTATGAGGCCAACTCTGATCACATGCTTTAACAGCCAGTCAGATTATTCTAAGATATGCCCATGGGTGGCCTGGAAAAAATACCCTCCTTCCCATGAAGCTTCTCTCTTACCAAGATTCTCCCAGTCTAACTCACAGGTGAATAAAAAATCATGACATCTAGAGTTCAAGGACACAATGAGGCAGCATGTTAAGCCTGGACAATTACAAATTTTGATATTATAAAATATCTAGCTTGATCATTAAAAGTATAACACACACACACACACATACATGGCTTCCCTGCCAGCTCAGACTGTAAAGAATCAGCCTGCCATGTGGGAAACCTGGGTTTGATCCCTCGGTTAGGAAGATCCCTTGGAGAAGGGCATGGCAACCCACTCCGGTATTCTTGCCTGGAGAATTCCATGGACAGAGGAGCCAGGTGGGCTACAGCCCATGGGGTCACACAAGAGTTGGACACAACTGAGCAAGTAACACTTTCACACATATGTAAAGCACTTGTAAAACATTTACCCTTTAGCAATGAAACTTTCCTTGTATATACTGTAAAATGAACTGCTTACAAAATGTACTCTGGGTAATCAGATAAGATGCTTCCCTGAACAGAGCTCATTATAATCCAGTTAACATTAGAAGTGTCTAACCTATTGTGATGACTCTCTTTTTGAGGTGCTTCCTCCTGGCAAGCAATAGACAGCAGAGCCCACTGCTTATGGGAACCCTCCCTAGGTTGTGATTAGAGCAACTGCATTTGTAAGTAAAAGGATGTAGGATCTTTTATCTCTTATTCTCTTTAAAGAGAGAGGAGATGTGTAATCAGTACACTCAAACGAGGATTCAAGTCATTAAGGCAGAAGTTCTAATGAAGAACTGCAGCAAATCTCTGGGTTACTTGGGTAGAAGTGATACTCTTCATTCTCAAGCTTTCTTAAAGAATATATTCCACTCACAGGAGCAGTTCTACCAGCTCCCGCCAGCCAACTGGTGTTTGTGAGATGATGATGATACATTATAATTACGCTAGGATACATTATACATCCTAGGATACAGGGTATACCATAGGCTTCCTAAACAGGGAAAGAATTTTTTTAACTCTCCAGTTTCTAAAAGTTCATCACTTTGCTGACCAAGGTCCGTCTAGTCAAGGCTATGGTTTTTCCTGTGGTCATGCATGGATGTGAGAGTTGGACTGTGAAGAAGGCTGAGCACAGAAGAATTGATGCTTTTGAACTGTGGTGTTGGAGAAGACTCTTGAGAGTCCCTTGGACTGCAAGGAAATCCAACCAGTCCATTCTGAGGGAGATCAGCCCTGGGATTTCTTTGGAAGGAATGATGCTAAAACTGAAGCTCCAGTACTTTGGCCACCTTATGTGAAGAGTTGACTCATTGGAAAAGACCCTGATGCTGGGAGGGATTGGGGGCAGGAGGAGAAGGGGACGACCGAGGATGAGATGGCTGGATGGCATCACTGACTCCATGGACGCGAGTCTGAGTGAACTCCGGGAGTTGGTGATGGACAGGGAGGCCTGGTGTGCTGCGATTCATGGGGTCGCAAAGAGTCAGACACGACTGCGCGACTGAACTGAACTGAACTGAAGGGCACACTCTGGGTTGAATGACTGACTCAAAGATTTCGTAAAAGCCTCAGGATTTTTTGTCTCTCTACTTTGCCCTTCTTGTGCAGTCCTCACCCTCAGACTGCTAGCAAGACAGCTTCCATAGTTCCAGACAATACAAGTAGACAGGACAGTATGCAGAGGACATGTGCCTCATTCCGAGGATTTATGAACCTTTCCCAGAAGCCCTCCAGAAGATTCCCCTCAGGTCTCATTGATGAGAACTGGGTAACACATCCATTCCCAAACCAATCACAGGTAAAGGGATCAGAATTACCATGATCAGCTGGGGTGGTGGGTGCTCTCCAGTCAATTGCAATGACCAGTATTCAGACCCTGGGCAACTGCTAAGTAGACTGTGTTCGGACATAAGACCAAAGAGTAATCAACTCCCAGAGAAGGCAATGGCACCCCACTCCAGTGCTCTTGCCTGGAAAAGCCCATGGATGGAGGAGCCTGGAAGGCTGCAGTCCATGGGGTCACTGAGGGTCAGACACAACTGAGCAACTTCACTTTCGCTTTTCACTTTCATGCATTGGAGAAGGAAATGGCAACCCACTCCAGTGTTCTTGCCTGGAGAATCCCAGGGATAGGGGAGCCTGGTGGGCTGCCATCTATGGGGTCGCACAGAATCGGACATGACTGAAGTGACTTAGCAGCAGGCACATGTAAGTCACTAAAATTCTTGTTCTCAAAAATTTGAACTAAGGGACATAGAGCCTAAGGGAGTTGGGAGCTAGCTCATATTAATGACAGGATGAAAGTAAAAGTGTTGGTCACTCAATCATGTCCAACTCGCTGCAACCCCATGGACTGGGGCCTGTGAGGCTCCTCTCTCCATGGAATTCTCCAAGCAAGAAGACTGGAGTGAATAGCCATTCCCTTCTCCAGGGAATCTTCCTGACCCAGGGATTGAACCTGGGTCCCCTGAATGGCAGGCAGATTCTTTACTTACTGTCTGAGCTACCAGGGAATCTCATTAATGGCAGTACGTCAAGGCTGTATATTGTCACCCTGCTTGTTTAACTTCTATGCAGAGTACATCATGAGAAACGCTGGACTGGAAGAAACACAAGCTGGAATCAAGATTGCCGGGAGAAATATCAATCACCTCAGATATGCAGATGACACCACCCTGATGGCAGAAAGTGAAGAGGAGTTAAAAAGCCTCTTGATGAAAGTGAAAGAGGAGAGTGGAAAAGTTGGCTTAAAGCTCAACATTCAGAAAACAAAGATCATGGCATCTGGCCCCATCACTTCATGGGAAATAGATGGGGAAACAGTAGAAACAGTGTCAGACTTTATTTTTGTGGGCTCCAAAATCACTGCAGATGGTGACTGCAGCCATGAAATTAAAAGACGCTTACTCCTTGGAAGAAAAGTTATGACCAACCTAGACAGTATATTCAAAAGCAGAGACATTACTTTGCCGACTAAGGTCCATCTAGTCAAGGCTATGGTTTTTCCTGTGGTCATGTATGGATGTGAGAGTTGGACTGTGAAGAAGGCAGAGCGCCAAAGAATTGATGCTTTTGAACTGTGGTGTTGGAGAAGACTCTTGAAAACCTAGATAGTATATTCAAAAGCAGAGACATTACTTTGCCGACTAAGGTCCGTCTAGTCAAGGCTATGGTTTTTCCTGTGGTCATGTATGGATGTGAAGTTGGACTGTGAAGAAGGCTGAGCGCTGAAGAATTGATGCTTTTGAACTGTGGTGTTGGAGAAGACTCTTGAGAGTTCCTTGGAATGCAAGGAGATCCAACTAGTCCATCCTGAAGGAGATCAACCCTGGGATTTCTTTGGAAGGAATGATGCTAAAACTGAAGCTCCAGTACTTTGGCCACGTCATGCGAAGAGTTGACTCATTGGAAAAGACCCTGATGCTGGGAGGGATTGGGGGCAGGAGGAGAAGGGGACGACCGAGGATGAGATGGCTGGATGGTATCACAGACTCAATGGACATGAGTCTGAGTGAACTCCAGGAGTTGGTGATGGACAGGGAGGCCTGGCGTGCTGCGATTCATGGGGTCGCAAAGAGTCGGACACGACTGAGCGACTGAACTGAACTGATTTACTTTATCACACTCAACTTTTTGAGAGACCAAGTTAAGGGAGTCAATGGCAGCAACAGATGAACCAGCTGACACCAGGATAGGAATACAGGCAGGTTCGTGAACCAAACAGCAAGGTATACAGGAACATGGACATGATAGAGCTTGATGATAAAGTTGGTATAGTAGGGACTTATGAATGTAGGCATTTGTAGACATCCAGAGCTTGAAGAAGACAGCACAAACAGTGGCTCAGACAAAAAAAAGGTCAGAAAAATGATATCCTGAAGATCAGAAAAATAATGTCAGCCACAGGTCTGCCTTATAGTGTTACTGTGTACTTGTTAATTCTAAAATCTGCTTTGAATAAATCTGTCTTAACTTGAGTTTAAGGATCTTCTTAAGTGTGAATAGTCTACCATCTTTTAGAAAATGGAGAGTAAGTTGCTCTAGTGTTTAAGTTCACAACCTTTGGAATGGGCTAGGATCTTTCCAGAGTCCTTACATGGTCTCAAGAGGGAAACTAAGTTTCCACCTTAGGTTAAGGGCATTGATCTAAAAATAAAAGGCATTTTCACTTTATTTCTTTATTGACAATTTATTGAAACATTTCTGAAATGAATTCTTTGTTTCCTAAATTATTTCTTATATAAGAAAAAAGTATACAATATAGTATAGTCACATTAATGTGAAGTCTATATTGGGGGGATTTAAAAAGTTAATCATGTATGTTGAAACATCAGAGCAATTTAACAAGGACTATGAAGAACAATGATTAGTGTCAGAAGAAATATCTCTTTCTTACAAAGAACTTGATTTTTTTAAACTTAAACAGGCTATGTTTTTGTCTTAGCTTCAAATTGAATTAAAAATAGTTTAGTGCTAGAGAGCCTAATTAACTAGCTGTTAGAATTCTGAGAATCAGCGCTTAAGTCATCAAGAGTGAGGACTGAGTGAACTGTCATTAGGGAGACAATACATCATTAAAACAGGCTAAATAAATGAGAATTGTTTTTCCAAGAGGCAACTCCAGTTTTCAGAGATGCATCTTATTTCTTGTTCAATACAAAAAGCTCATTTTATGTATTTATATGTGCAATAAAATCTCATTTGGGTTAATTCTACTTATCCAATATAGAATTCTTCATTTTGCCAAGTGGTCTTATTGTTACTACTAAATACTCAGCACATCTTCACCTTGTGTAATAAGTGTCTAAAAGTACTTAAAATATGAAGATAATATTTTTAACATAGAATGTGTTTGTTTAAATCTAATGTTTTGATCACATGGTGTTTGTACCAAAACTTTACCCTTGAGAAGCTAAAGACTACTACATCTGGGTGTATTTATTTATTGAGGGAAAGAAAGGAGGAGGAGGAGGGCAGGAAGAAGAGGAGAAAGGTGGGAGCAAAGAAGAAAGAGAAGAGGGAAGGAGAGCAGTGAGAACAAAGTAGAGCGGGAGGAAGGCAGGTTGGCTTAACGCCATTCACATTAACATTCACTAACTTCACTAAAGACACATCAATCCATTCTTGCTGGTTAGGGTTTAGCTATTTTCAGACTCATCTTTTAGATCCTCTTGCAGTATGTCTTCATATTTTTATCCAAACAATATTGGAATATAAATTAACTACATCACCAAAAATCTCTCATACCGGGAGTTGGTGATGGACAGGGAGGCCTGGCGTGCTGTGATTCAAGTGGTCACAAAGAGTCGGACACGACTGAGTGACTGAACTGAAGACAGCATATTAAAAAACAGAGACATTACTTTGCCAACAAAGGTTCATCTAGTCAAAGCTATGGTTTTTCCAGTAGTCATGTATGGATGTGACAGTCGGACCATAAAGAAAGCTGAGTGCCAAAGAATTGATGCTTTTGAACTGTGGTATTGAAGAGGACTCTTGAGAGTCCCTTGGACTGCAAAGAGATCAAACCAATCAATTCTAAAGGAAATCAGTCCTGAATATTCACTGGAAGGACTGATGCTGAAGCTGAAGCTACAATAAATTGGCCACCTGATGAGAAGAGCCAACTCATTAGAAAAGACTCTGACACTGGGAAAGATTGAAGGCAGGAGGAGAAGGGGACGACAGAAGATGAGATAGTTGGATGGCATCACAGACTCAATGGATATGAGTTTGAGCAAGCTCCAGAAGTTCGTGATGGACAAGGAGGCCTGGCATGCTGCAGTCCATGGGGTCTCAAAGAGTCAGACATGACTGAGTGACTGAAGTGAAGTGAACTGAACTGAACCATGCCACTGTGCCCCAAGGTGAGGGGTTTCCTGGAGCCAGGACTTTCAGTGCTAAAAACTGGAACCACTGGTTACCCCAGCTTCAATAACAGGGTCTATCCCAAATTCATTAAGCTGCTCCTATATCCAGTATTTCTTCTTAGAGTCAGAGTGTGAGAGAAGACCCAGAAAAGCTATATATCCACAAAGTATCTTATATTCTTACTTTCAGTCTTCACTACAGTTTTAACATACAAAATACTGCAGTTACATTCAGTCCAGGTTTCCACATGGCATAAAACTCACACTGGCAGCTCAGGAGGCATTGACAAGATAAGTTCAAAATGAGTGCTGTTATCCTTCACATGGGCTACCCAGGTGGGCCCTAGTGGTAAAGAAGCCACCTGCCAATGAAGGAGACACAAGAGATGCGAGTTCAATCCCTGGGTCAGAAAGATCCTCTGGAGTAGGAAATGGTAACCCCCTCCAGTAATCTTTCCTGAAAAATTCCAGGGATAGAGGAGCCTGGCAGCAACAGTTCATGAGATGCAAAGAGTTGGACATAACTGTGCTACTGAGTACATCTCTAACATGGGAGGAGCGTTCATAGATAAAACGTACCATTATGTTAAAGCCAAAAACATTCTCTGAGATGAAAAGAAACATCCCTAAAGAGACCCCTGACCTGAAAGTCTCCTTCACACATCAAGAGTTATCCCTGGGGTGATCCAGGCTCAATTGAAGCAGTGTTGACACACAAATAAAATAATCATGATTAATAATGCATTGCATTTCTCCATGAAATAGGATAAAAGGCCTCTTGTTGCTTTAAACAACCACAGGGATGAAAATATGACAATGCTAAGTATATAGGATAGTTAAGTCATCCTAAAAAATATCTTAGGAAAGTGTAGTACAAAATAACAAGAAAATGGGACTCAACAACCAGGGGCTCTTAGGCCATATTTTCTTCCTGTCCTGAAGAGTATAGGCAGGGATGTGACAAAAAAAAAAATTCATTCTCATTCTTCGCAGATATGAGAGGACATCTTATTTGTAGCTATTGTAGAAAAGGCACCAAGATAATGAACAGAAAAACCAATTTCACCTGAGGCTGTGGGCAAACTAGTGGAATCCTATTAGATTCAGTAATAATGTCAGGAAAAAAGCCCAGGCCTTTCTCCTACCTGTCATTTTTAATCAGAATTAGCATGGTATTCAAATTTCACATCTTTTTAAGGAAAGCACCTCTGATCTCATTAGGCCTGTTCTTCCTCTCAGGAGTCCATATTCCCCCGTAGCACATATGCTCCCTGATGACAATTTGACTCATTCTCATAGAGTTTTCTTCACCTAAAAATCTAGCATATTAGGCACCAAGAAATATTTGTTGGACAAACATAAGAATGGAATGTAAAAAGGGGAAGGAAGGCACTAGTTGATTTAAAGAAGTTGCTAATATCAAAACTTAAACTTGGGTGTCAAATTTAAAAATAAAAATTAATAAGGAAATATTTCTGCAAGAAGATATATATACATACATATCTGAAAATATATAAAAATATGTCATCTGAAAAATCTATTCTTTTTTAGTGTTTATAAAGTTTTTATTTTTCATTTTCTTAAAAACAACAAGATTTTTTAATGCATGTATGGAGTGTACTTGTTTTCTTTGAAAATCTGTTTCTTACTTGGGAAATGATTCAGTTCAGTTCAGTTCAGTTCAGTCACTCAGTCGTGTCCAGCTTTTTGCAACCCCATGAATTGCAGCACGCCAGGCCTCCCTGTCCATCACCAACTCCTGGAGTGCACTCAGACTCATGTCCATCGAGTCAGTGATGCCATCCAGCCATCTCATCCTTGGTCATCCCCTTCTCCTCCTGCCCCCAATCCCACCCAGCATCAGAGTCTTTTCCAATGAGTCAACTCTTCGCATGAGGTGGCCAAAGTACTGGAGCTTCAGCTTTAGCATCATTCCTTCCAAAGAAATCCCAGGGCTAATCTTCAGAATGGACTGGTTGGATCTCCCTGCAGTCCAAGGGAAATGATTATTCAATAAAATTTTATAGACACTGGGTCCTTTTCTGAATAGACTTTGTAATCAGCACCTTGTGTGTGTACACATACACACACACAAATACATACTCTTTCCCAAAAGGATATGAAGGACTTAGTAAAAGGACAAAAATAAATTAATAAACTAATATTTTTAGTGGGAAACAGGAGGAGAAAAGTAAATATTCAAAACACAAAAAGTCAAGTGGTTGAGTGAAAAGATCAACTGTAATCTTCCTGACAAACAAGACAAAGGGGAAAATGTGATAAATCACATAAGTCAATTTGATATGAGAAGAGGAAACTCACTACTTTCCCAAGGGAGATAAAGCTTTTCCTAGAACCAAACTCTGATAGAAATTTCCCATGGGAGGAGGGAACAGGGATAGAAGGTATCTTTACAATTTCAAGGCAAATGCAGAAACATCTGAAAAGATGGCACCTGATTACGTTTAAGCAAGAAAAGATTTAGGTTCTTGGTAACCGGGTCACATAGCAGGGTCCATAAATAAGCATATAGAACCAGAAATCAATAAGGGGGCAATCAATAAAGGGGACAGATTTTGACAGATGTTTACCTCTAATATTAAAAATATATGAAAACAGTAAAAAGTAACAATTTAAACAAACACATAGCTGTACATATTTACTATGCAGTTGATTTGGGAATGAGTCCTTTCCCAATACTATCCCATTAGCATTTGCAATGCTACCTAATAAGTATTTCTGATGTTTAGCAGGAAGACAATCAAGGCTCAAAAAGGTAAAGAAACTTTGTCCAAGAACTTGTTACATAACAAAGTCAAAATACTGGGTTGGCCAAAGAGTTCGCTCAGATTTTTCCATCACATCTTAGGTTATGAACGAACTTTTTGGGCAACTCAATAAAAACTCAGGATTCACTGATATTAAACTATTACTATTATAACTTCTATACCTTTCTGCTTCCTCTAGTAACATAGTTATGTCTGAAACCCACTCATTTCTTTATGTAAAAAGGATCAAGGGACTCAAATATGCACTTTTTTTTAGAAGAAACATGGATTAAAGTTTTGAAAGTATATTTAGAAAAGTGATGATTCTACAGCTTTGCTAATATCATAATTCAGTTTCTAAACTACATTCTGAAATCACTTAGAGGACATCATGCCTGAGAAATTACTTAAAGCAACTTGTCGTGGATCAGTTAGAATGAGCCTTGAAAGAATTTTTGAAATAAGAAATATTCATCAAGTGTTCCAGGAAGCTTCTTAGTTGAATTGCTATACAAAAGGATGGTTATAAAGGCCTTTCAGAAAAGGGCACAATGTCTATAACATTTTAATCATTTCCCCAATAAGAAATAGAGTTTTCAAAGGAAACAAGTACACATGAATAACAGAAATTAAATGTTATATTTAAGAAAATGGAAAATAAAAACCTTATAAACTCCTATGAAGGAACAGACTTTTCAGATATCCTCCACATCATCTCTAGCCAATGACACGCTGTAAAGCAATGGCGAATTCCTGATTGCATCACCATTGGTCCTGAAAGCCAGCTCTCCCACTGGGATTGCTATACTCAAGTTTGGGGATTTCTCCCCATCTCTAATGCAATATAAGTATACAGAGTAAGATATAAACTCTACATTCATAATTAACTTCTGACTTTTTTCCAGTTTTTTTTGAGATATGTGAGTGCTAGGTCACCTTGGAAGAAAAGCTATGACAATCTAGATAGCGTATTAAAAAGTAGAGACATTACTTTGCCAACAAAGGTCCGTCTAGTCAAAGCTATGGTTTTTCCAGGAGTCATGTATAAATGTGAGATTTGGACCATAAAGAAGGCTGAACACCAAAGAATTGATGGTTTTGAACTGTGGTGTTGGAGAAGACTCTTGAGAGTCACTCGGATTGCAAAGAGATCAAACCAGTCAGTCCTAAAGGAAATCAATCCTGAACGTTCATTAGAAGGACTGATGCTGAAACTGAAGCTCCAATACTTTGGCCACCTCATGCAAAAAGAGCTGACTCACTGGAAGAGACCCTGATGCTGGGAAAGATCAAAGGCAGGAGGAGAAGGGGACTATAGAGGATGAGATGGTCGGATGGCATCACTGACTCGATCGACATGGGTTTGAGCAAGCTCCGGGAGTTGGTGAAGGACAGGGAAACCTGGGGTGCTGAAGTCACAGGATCACAAACAGTTGGACACAACTGAGCGACTGAACAACAACAAGGTTGCCTTTGCAACCCTATGGACTATGGCCATCAGGCTCCTCTGGCCATGGGATTCTCTAGGCAAGAATACCAGAGTGGGTTGCCATGCCCTCTTCCAGAGGATCTTCCCGACCCTGAGATCAAAGTTGCATCTCTTATGTTTTCTGCATCAGCAGACAGATTCTTTACCTCTAGTGCCACCTGGGAAGCCTATAATTGACAGAATACTGGGTGAGTTTAAGATATATAATGTATTGATTTGATACACTTATCTATTGTGAAATGTAGGGTTAACCAACACCTTCATCTCCTCACATGATCACCATTTCTTTTTCTGTGGTGAGCATACTGAAGATCTACTTTCTTAGAAACTTTCAATATGTAATAGTATTGTATGGACGTGAGAGCTGGACTGTGAAGAAAGCTGAGTGCCAAAGAATTGATGCTTTTGAACTGTGGTGTTGGAGAAGACTCTTGAGAGTCCCTTGGACTGCAAGGAGATCCAACCAGTCCATTCTGAAGGAGATCAGCCCTGGGATTTCTTTGGAAGGAATGATGCTAAAGCTGAAACTCCAGTACTTTGGCCACATCATGCAAAGAGTTGACTCACTGGAAAAGACTCTGATGCTGGGAGGGATTGGGGGCAGGAGGAGAAGGGGACAACAGAGGATGAGATGGCTGGATAGCATCACGGACTCGATGGACGTGAGTCTGAGTGAACTCCGGGAGCTGGTGATGGACAGGGAGAACTGGCGTGCCGCGATTCATGGGGTCGAAAAGAGTCGGTCATGACTGAACAACTGAACTGAACTGATTATTAGCTATCACTACTATGCATACTGTGATTAGAGTCCTAGAACTTACTCATCTTATAACTGGAGTTTGTACTCTTTGACCAATATCTTCCCATTTTCCCCATCCTCCAGCTCCTAGTGATCCCCAGTCTACTGTTTCTATGAGTTTGACATTTTTTATTCTGCATGTAAGTGATAGCATACAATATTTATGTTTCTCTGCCTGACTTCACTTAGCATAATGCCCTCAAGGTCCATCCATGCTGTGTGTGCTAAGTTGCTTTAGTCGTGTCCAACGCTTTGTGACACTATGGACTGCAGCCCACCAGGCTCCTCTGTTCATGGGATGCTCCAGGCAAGCATAATGGAGTGGGCTGCCCTGCCCTCCTCCAGGGGATCTTCCTGACCCAGGGACTGAACCCACGTCTCTTACATCTCCTGCACTGGCAGGCAGGTTCTTTAACACTAATGCTGTGTTGTTGCAAATGACAGAATTTCCTTCTTTCTTGTGGCTGAGTAATGTTCCACTCACTACATAAACCACGGTTTCTTTATTCATTCATTCAAAAACAAATGTTTAGGCTGTTCTCTTGGCTACTGTGAATACGATGTGATGAACATGGATGGGGGTGTGGGTGCAAATATCTGTTCAAAATGCTGACTTTATTCCCTTTGAATTTATATCCAGAATTACTTACATGGCAATTCTAGTCTTAATTTTTGAGAAACCTCCACACTGTTTTCCATAGTGACTTCACCAATTTGCATTCTCATCAACAGGGGACAAGGGTTTCCTTTCTCCACATCACTGCCAACACTTACCTATTGTCTTTGTGATAACAGCTATTTTAACAGGTGCGAGGTGATAGTTAGCTCATTATGATTTAGATTTGCATTTCCCTGCCGATCAGTGATGTTTTCATATACTTGTTGGCCATCTGTGTGTCTATGCAGGCTTGGCCATTTGCCATAGCTCACTGTCGCCACCATCAGGAGCATGCACAGAGACCGGCCGCAAGGTGAGTGGGTGTGTGGGTGAAGGACAGGAAGCAAGGGGGGTGCCCATGGGCCAGTTGGGGGGAATCCGTGGGCAAGGCGTGTCAGCAGCTCATGGGTGCTCTTCTTGACGGAGTCCAGGACACACTTAGTAGAATCCACATCCCTTTAATATCCTCTGAGAATCTCCCAGTCTTTTCCCACTTCCAGTCATTCAGCTGATTGAATCAGTGCTCTGGAGGGAGAGGTGCAGCAGTGGGCTGGGGGTGGGGAGTTCTCTTGGCACTGAAATGTGCTGTCTTGGGGGAGAGTGGATGCTGGTAAAGTCAAATTAGGTTCTGCAATGCAGAAGATGCTGGTTCAATCCCTGAGTCAGGAAGATCCCCTGGAGAAGGAGGTGATAACTCACTGCAGTATTCTTGCCTGGGAAATTCCATAGACAGAGGAGCCTGGTGGGCTACAGTCCATGAGATGGCAAAAGAGTGGGACACGGCTTGGCAACTAAGCAAAAACAACCCTCTCCAGGGTGTCCAAACTGGTCATTTTTGCTCTAACAAAAGTTGCTGGAATTTCTGTGCTGGAAACCTGGGCTTCCACAAAGCCTCTCTTGTCTGTGGGTGAGCGCCTAAGATGTTTCCAGGAGCTGCCAGACCACAGCCAAGAGGGGCTAGAGTCATTCATGGGCCACTGTAGGGCCCACAGCACAGAGGTGGGGCAGCCCACGGGGTGAGGCTTCTCTGGGGTGCTTTCACGTGTTGTGTATGGCGCTGGACCCCACAGTTCCCACAGCGGCTCTTTTGTCCACTGACAGACGCCACTTTGTTGTAGTCGAGGGGAGGAGGCAGACGAGGGGCATCTCATTCACCGATGCTGCTGACGTCACTTCAACTTCTGACTCTCATATGATGTACCAACCAGGTAACTTAATAAGCCTATTTTTGTTTTGATTTGGTTTCTCAACACTCTTTCTTAATCAAAGGGTTAGGAGGACAAAAGTTTTCATTTTTAAAATTAATTAGCATAGAATAGTCCTGGCTCAGAAAATTCCTAACATTTTTCTATAAACTATGAGAAAACATTGGTGGTCGGGGGGAGCAATAAGATGTAAGAATGACTTTCACTAATGAAAGACACTTGAAAAATGTAGTATCCAAACGCCATCTTAATCCTTCACTTCAGTCCAGTTGTAAATATAAGCAGAATTGAACAAAGTTACCTTCAGGGTATGACTGAAAACAAAATGATTGCTTTGGATGCCATCCTGAGTAGACTCCAGGCTTCCCACTGAACTGACTCAGCACACATGCATGGTAGACTACAAAAGCTGTAGCTTTTTTCATTTCCAAAATGTTCTGCACTGTGCTTACGCTGGTCGCCCCGGGAGAACTTTATTGCTGCCGAGTGTGTTAGTCACTCAGTCATGTATGACTCTTTACGGCCCCATGGACGGTAGCCAGCCAGGCTCCCCTGTCCATGGGATTCTCCAGGCAAGAATACTGGAGTGGGTTGCCATTCCCTTCTCCAGGGGATCTTCCTGACCCAGGGATCAAACCTACATCTTCCCGCACTGCAGGCAGATTCTTTACCATCTGAGCCACCAGTGAAGTCCATACTGTCATACCAAAAATAACGCTTTGATCCCGACATGATTTAACATGCAGCCTTCTGGTCTGGAGTCAGATTCGATATTGTTGCTCCATTTTCACTGCTGCCCCTCCACCGTGCTCTTTCAACAATATGATGTTGACACTCCTCCCACTATGAGGGTGGCAACCTTTGTTCCCTCCCCTTGAGTCTGGATTGGAGCTTATGACAGCTCCAACCGAAAGAGGCCCATGGAGGTGACACTTGGACTTTCCAGGCTAGACTGTAAGAAGGATACAGCTTCTATAGACTTTTTTCAGGAGCTAGGGGTTGGACACTTGCCTTGGGGAACCAGCTACCATGCTGAGAGAGCCCACATTAGCCCAGGTGGAGAGGCCCCCAGGGAGAGGAAAGGAGGCCCCAAGCTGGGACTGCCCTGGTGGTCCAGTGGCTGAAACTCCAAGCTCCCAATACAAGGGGCCTTGGTTCAGTCCCTGGTCAGAGAACTAAATCCTATATGCTGCAACTAAGAATTCACACGCCACAACTAAAGATCCTTCATGTTAAATACATAAACGAAAGTGTTAGTCACTCAGTCGTATCTGACTCTTTGTGACCCCATGGACTGTAGCCCACAAGGCTTTTCTGTCCATGAGACTCTCCAGGCAAGAATACTGCAGTGAGTTGCCATTCCCTTTTCCAAGGGATCTTCCGGACCCAGGGGTAGAACCCAGGTCTCCTGCATTGCAGGCAGATTCTTTACTGTCTGAACCACCAGGGAAGCCCTTATTATTGGTACTGCCAATCCTGAAGTTCCCCCAACAACCAGCCCCATACACAGATGTGGACAGATGAACCAAGTGACGCCAATCACAGGACTACATCCTCTAGGACCAATGATTAGCTCTGAAACTGACCCTTGATCCTCAAACAGTCAACAGGAATCCTCCTTGGACTATGTTAATAACAGATCAGGAAAAAGACTGTCCTTATCCCACTGGACAGAGAAGCATAATCCAATGAGCTGACGGTTTCCAAGAACCATCTTTTTTGTTACATAGAAAAAAAGCAAGTAGGCAGTAGCAGACAATACACTGACATGCAAAGTGAACAGAAACAAGGGCATAAACACAGCACTGTCTGGTCCCTTGATTTAGCCACCAGCCTGTCTCCAGTCATGACTGGACCTCCCTGAAAGGCAAGTCAATAATTCCTTTCTTTATTTAATATGAGTGGATTTGGGGTTATTCTCTCTTAAAATAGATCACATTATTGAGTAAAAAGAGGGTAAACTTCAACGTAATCTGTCACAAGCCCCTAAATTTTAGTGATATTGCCCCCTGATTTGTCTTAAGACACGATTTCAAATAAATGCGTACAAACTGATGAAAACTTTACTTATTTTCTAACTGAAGACATACTGTTTACATAAAATTTAGAAATCAGGTACTACAGGTGATAATACAGATGTCTGGTTTCCACTGGATATTACACTGATCTCTTCTTTCCTTCTCTGGTTTCTTCTGTGTGAGAGGAGCCACAGCTCAGAAACCTGGGCTCTTTTGACCATAGAATTTGAAGCCTCGACAAGATTTAAACCCTGAACTACTCGGCCTGGCTGTTTTCAACTAACAGAACACTGGCTGTTAGATCCACCCAGCTTTGTGCATTGTCAGATGTGAACTAGTAACTGCAACATGTGTTGCTTCAGTCAAATCCAGCTCTTTGTGACCCTTTGGAATGTAGACCGCCAGGCTCCTCTGTCCATGGGATTTGCTAGGCACAAACACTGGAGTAGGTTGCCATTTCCTTCCCCAGAAGATCTGCCCAATCCAGGGATCAAACCCGCATCTCTTATGTCACTTACATCAGCAGGCGGGTTCTTTACCACTAGCACTACCTGGGAAACTCAGCTGCAACTGTGGTAGTTAAACACATGTGTGAGATAGACTGCAGAGAGCATCATCTGTGGATAATGGAAATGACTGCTGCTGCTGCTAAGTCGCTTCAGTCGTGTCTGACTCTGTGCAACCCCATAGATGGCAGCCCATCAGGCTTCTCTGTCCCTGGGATTCTCCAGGCAAGAATACTGAAGAATACTGGAGTAGGTTGCATTTCCTTCTCCAGGGGATCTTCCCAATCCAGGAGTCAAACCCACGTCTCCTGCATTGCAGGCCAATGCTTTACCACTAAGCCACCTGAGAAGCGTTTTTAATAACACAGATATTTTCAAATGTTGAAAAACATATTAGACAAAACTTCTACCCCCAGATAAATCTTAATACTTTTAAATGATAAAATTATTACATGCACATAGTAAAAATTTCATGCAGTTTAAGAAAATATGAGATGTAGAATTCTTTCTCCTCCAAACCCTACACTTTTCTCCAAATCTGCTGCTGCTGCTGCTAAGTCGCTTCAGTCGTGTCTCTGTGCGACCCCATAGATGGCAGCCCACCAGCCTCCCCCGTCCCTGGGATCCTCCAGGCAAGAACCCTGGAGTGGGTTGCCATTTCCTTCTCCAATGCGTGAAAGTGAAAAGTGAAAGGGAAGTTGCTCAGTTGTGTTCGGCTCTTTGCAACCCCATGGACTGCAGCCTACCAGGCTCCTCCTTCCATGGGATTTTCCAGGCAAGAGTACTGGAGTGGGGTGCATTGCCTCCTCTTTCTCCAAATCTAACTATTAACAATAGTTTTTTATTCATCCTTCCAAAACAAAAAGTTATAATTGGCTAGCATATGTGTGTCTGTGTACATATCCTATTATTTATATAAATGAGATAATTCACAGTGATTTTATTTAATTTCACATTTTGGAGAACATTCATAGCAGCCAATAGAGATTTACTTAATCCCTTTCTTTTCTCCAGTTTTATTGAGAAATAATTGACATACATCATTGTATAAATTTAAGGCATACAGCATGATGGTGTTGTTTACATACTTCTGTGTGATTTTTGTAATAGGTTCAGCTAATATCCATCATCTCCTGTGGATACAATATTTTTTAAAAGAAATAAGAAAAAATGTTTTTCTTGTGATGAGAATTCTTAAGAATTATTCTCTAATTTTCCTGTATATCCTACAGCAGTGTTGACGATAGCCATTGTGCTATACATTTTATCTCTAGCATTTATTATCTTATAAAAAAATGTTTGTACTTTTTGACCACTTTCCTTCAAACCTGATTTTTAAAAGGCTCTTCATAGAACCATGATTAATTTAGCCTATTTCCTACTGAGATGCATGTACCTTATTTGATCCTTGGGTTTTCTGCTATTGCAAATAATGCAGAAGCATGTATGTATGATACATACGTATGCACACATCCATATATATCAAAATATAGTATATCACGATATACACATCTGTTGTTGTTCAGTTGCTTAGTTATGTCCAGCTCTTTGTGATCTCATGGACTGCAGCACACCAGACTTCCCTGTCCTTTACTGCCTCCCAGGGTTTGCTCAAACTCGTCCGTTGAGTCACTGATGCCATCCAACCATCTCATCCTCTGTGGTCCCCTTCTCCTCCTGCCCTCAGTCTTTCCCAGCATCAGGGTCTTTTCCAGTGAGTCAGCTCTTTGCATCAGGTGGCCAGAGAATTGGAGCTTCAGCTTCAGCAAATACACACAGATATTATAATGATACTTTTGTCCCCTGTGATAAAATCTGCTCTGCTTACTTAACTCACAGGGTTGTTACTGTTCATCACTCAGTTTTATCGGACTCTTTGCGACACCATGGACTGCAACACGCAGTCACAGGATAAAGTACAGTTAATAAGGCCAACATGTGTCCATCATCCTTGGAATGAAGGTGGTATATTCTACAAATGCAAAGAATCACCATTCATTTCTTACCCTTAATGATTTAATTTTTTTGTTGCTCAGGGGCTCAGTCGTGTTTGACTCTTTATGACCCCATGGACTACGGCATGCCTGGCTTCCCTGTCCTTCACTAACTCCGAGAGTTTGATCAAACAAGTCTATGATTTAATGGTTCCTCTTTATGTGAGAAAAGTCATAGCTGAGTTTTGTTCTAGAGAGTGAGGTATGGAAAACTCTTCCCCTTACATCCTATTTTATGCTTTTGTCCATATTCTTGGATTTAATCATCAGTTTGTCAAGCTTTCCTATTTTGCAACTGTTACTATTAATGTAATAGTAACAGAAACAGTAATAGAAACTTACTGTTTCTATTAACTATAAGAATAGAAACAATACTCATTTTATTTCCAAAGAAATAAAAACACCTTGTTGTGTGTTTATATATGAAAATGGAAAAGGAAAGGTCATGCTTGGAATTTCTTTTCAGGTATCTAGTCCTTTCAAGAAAGTAGCACTCCATCTCCATACTCAGGGCATGTTTATCTATAAATCCTATTCAGGCATCTTATCTTCAACAACATGCACACAGAATACACAGTCTATTTTTTTCATAATCCTGGCTTCTGACTCTTTTTTGAAACAAAAGTCGCTTCATAGTAATCACCAAAATCGCACCTCTAAGTGTGAGAAAACACATGCTTTTGATAAGCACTCATTTAGCTTTTGCATATGCACTGAGAAGCCCTCAGGCCTTTTAATGTGGTTATGCAGCCTTGAAACTGAACTTCAGAAGCTGATAACTATGTGCCATCTACCAGTGGCATATCTCACAGTGCATTCATTATGACATTCCACATGTGTTCCTTGTGAATTATGAAAAAAGGAAAAAGGGAAATCATTTCCACAAGTTTTCCTCACCAAGAAAATATTAAGTATACCTCCAAGTTAGTTTGCCCCTCTCACACGGTGCCTGGTTGCCATGGGTTACCACGCTCTCTGATACGTTTATCCTGGGGGAAGAATGTTAAGATAGCAAGGAAGGGAACTACCACTGACTACAAAAGAGTAATAAATGCAAATAGATTCCTGGATAAAGTAATTTTGAAACCAAAGCAAAGGCTCTAAACTTGCATTCCATTTCTTTTTCTATTTCCCTTTTTGAGGGCAAAGTTTTACTATTGCAACTTTAGCTGTTCTAACCAGAAAATAATTTTTTTTCTGAAACTTTACAATAATAGATCCAGCCACAGTAATTCCTTTCTACCAAATAAACTGTTGGTTAAGCACAGGAATTTCTACATGAAATTATTTGCTCCAGAAGTTGAAAATAGATAATAATATTTTTGATACTATGCTGATTTGTCCTTTGGGGAGTGTGTGTGTATCAATTACACACACAAAAAAACAAAATACAGGCTGCCTATCCACATACCAAAAGACTTCTCTCTATAGCTCCTGAAATAACCACTGCTGAAGCAGCACTGAACCAGGGGCGTATTTTCCCCGTAACATCATGTAAGTTGGTATGTTTCTGTTTTTATCAGATTCTCATGAAGATTCTAAAATGACAGCAGGGAATTTTAAGAGTTAGAAGAGCTTTGCTTCGTTTCTAAGAGCATCTGAAGAACCGTATCTCAGAAGTAAACACTGTTAATATTCATCGTATTTATATTCAGGGACTAAAGTTGCATGCAAATTTTTTCAAACTCTTGATATACATTGCCCAACTGCCCTTTAAAAAGGCTACATCAATTTATATTCTCACCACCAGTATATCAAAATGTCCATTTACCTGAACCACTGGGGATAGTAAAGGATATGTTCAGACTGACAGGTTAACATTTCTTTTATTTTGCTAAATCCTTCTATTTAATTCAGGAGTCACAAAACATTCTCTATAAAGGGTCAGGTAGTGAATATTTCAGGCTTCTAGGGCCATACAGTCTATGGCAAGTAACCAATCTGTTGCAAAAGAAGCTGCAGCCAATTTGTAAACAAATGGTCAGGCTGTGTCCCAATAAAACTTTATTTACAAAAACAGGCAGTTGGCCAGATTTCATTCATGGGCCATTGTTTGCCAACCCCTCTCAAAATTCTATGTAGTTATGACTTTTAAACCCAATCTTTTGGCCATTCTTAGGGGAAAATATCTATAAGGAACTGTATGGTGTGTACGTGTGTGTTCTAATTGCACTACCTATGAACAAATTCATTCATTAACAGGACAAAAAGAAGTAGAGAGTAACTTAAAAGTGACTGTGGAAAACTCTGTAACTTCCCAAATTCATAGCAATCATCATCACCTGACCACAGCTCAAGCTCCTGTGGTTTGGTTCAGTTGCTCGGTTGTGTCCAACTCTGTGACCCCACAGATATGGCCCACCAGGCTCCTCTGTTCATGGGATTTCCCAGGCAAAAATACTGGAGTGGGTAGCCATTTCCTTCTCCAGGGAATCTTCCTAGCCCAAGACCTGAACCTGGGTCTCCTGCGTTGCAGACAGATTCTTTACCGACTGAGCTAAACGCTAAAACTCTTATAATACTTTAAAGTTCACAAGGCCGTTTCTCATTCATTAACTCATTTGATCTTCAAACACTATGAAGCAGCTATGATTCTTCCAGTTTTACAGATGGGGAAATTGAGATTTAATTTATTAGCTGAGAGATGCAAGGCCGGAGGTGACCTTGTACCAGCCTGAAGGTGGCCCTAGTGGTAAAGAACTCCCCTGCCAATGCAGGAGACCTAAGAGACATGGGTTCGATCCCTGGGTTGGGAAGACTGCCTGGAGAAGGACATGGCAACCCACTCCAGTATTCTTGCATGGAGAATCTCATGGGCAGAGGAGCCTGGTGGCTACGGTCCATAGGATCCCACAGGGTCAGACATGTCTGAAGCAACTCAGCACACAGATACAACCCAAAAGTCAGCACTGAAAATTCTTCCAGTGGAACACACCCAGCCAGGTGAAATTGCACACACAGACTGCCTCTGCTTTTCAGGTAGACTGTTTGTTTTCTCTTTAAGACCTGAAGATTTTGTCAGCGGGAATGGGTGGTAATTAGGAAGATAAGAGATTGATCTTGGATTCTAGTCTGCTAATGTTTGTTTTATGCCAGCATTGTCCCTGTGGCACTCAGCCAGAAAGAACGAAGCAACTAAAATGTCTAGGCAAAAGCCTGGAAAATAAATTCACAAGAAAGAAAATCTATAATTAGGGAAATTGTGAACTAAATTTGAAGATATATTCACAAATTCTGTGAATTTATATGGTAGTGAAGACAGATTCTGATAAGCCAGAGCAAAAAAGAACTGCAATTTTTTTTTTCCTTCCAAGAATAAAAGATACCACCAGCAAAGTTGCTAAAACATACTGAAACAAAGAGGTGGATCATTTTCCTTAATTAGAGAGTCAGTGTTATTCTGTGACCACAAAGAACATTCTGCTGATTTTGACAATTATTTTCTTCCAATCTGTGAGTGTGGGCTGCATACATAGTCCTTAGGCAGACACGAAGCAGAGCTAGGCAGAGCCCCTGCAGTCCAGGGCATCTTCTCTTGGACCAACCGTCCGTATCTTCACTGATAAAGGACACTTCCATCCAACAGTTGGTAACAGCCAGACTGCTCTATGGCCACGTATTTCCCCTAGTCCCCGTTGTTTTCCAGTGCTTCAGGTGGGACTTTAAGAAGTCCCTTGTCAATTTTTTGCCCCTAATTTTTCATAGTTTTTGAATTCAGCTTACTGCTTCCTGGTGGCTCAGCAGAAGAGAATCCGCCTGCAATGCAGGAGACTTGCAGGAGACACAAGTTCAATCCCTGGGTCAGAAAGATCTCCTAGAGAAGGAAATGGCAACCACTCAAGTATTTTTGCCTGGGAAATCTCATGGACAGAGAAGCCTTGCAGGCTACAGTCCATGAGTTTGCAGAGTCAGATACAACTGGCAGACCAAACAGCAACAACAAAACAGCTAGACATGTATCCTGATGCTGTCTCTCCTTTGAATGGAGGAGGCAAGGGAGGCGGTCTTGTAAACAGCTGGCTGCTTGATGCCACATTTCCAGCTCTGCTGCACACAGATGGCTGTGACTTCAAGGCACACTTGCTTTACGGGCCATTTGCAAAGTCAGCACTGTATTTTGGAACAAGAACAAGCTCAGAAACAGATTCAGCAGAATGCAGCAGGGGACTGCTAAGATTTTCCTTGAAAACACAGCCTTGAAAATGTTTGCAGAATCCTGTGCACGAACAACTCAGGGTCCTGTAGGGAACTAATCCACAAAACGGGTTAGAAGCCAACTGGAAGGGGAAGAAGAGCAAGGTGCAGGAAAGCTAGAAATCAATCTCGCAGAGGTAAAGGGACAGTGCTCAGTGTGCCATACGCAGAAATGTGGATGGACCTAGAGCCTGCCATACAGGTGAGGTCAGGTCAGAAAGAGAAAAATAAATATCACATGTTAACACATACATCTGGGATCTAGAAAAACGGTACAGATGAACCCATTTGCAAAGCAGAAACTGAGACAGAGATGTAGAGAACAAATGTATGAACACCATGGGGAGGAAGAGGAGGTGGGACGAACTGGGAGATTAGGACTGACACATATATATTACTATGAAAAAAATAGGTAACTAGTGAGCACCTACTGCACAGCACAGGGAACTCTACTCAATGCTCTGTGGTGACAAACAGCGGATATATGCATATGTATAGCTGATTTCCTTTGCTCTACAGCAAGCCAAGACAACATTGTAAAGCAACTATACAGGTGGCATTAGTGGTAAAGAATTCACCTTCAATGCAGGAGACAGGGGTTCAGTCCCTGAGTTGGGAAGATCCCCTGGAGGAGGGAATGGCAACCCACTCCAGTACTCTTGGCTGGGAAATTCCATGGGCAGAGGAGTCTGGTGGGCTACTGTCCATGGATTCACAAAAAGTCAGACACGACTGAGAGATGGATACCCTAATGAAAATTTTAAAAAACATCACCAACAACAGTGCTCAAAGTGCTTTAAAGTTTCCACTCTTTCCGCTAAGTTATGTAACCTCAGTAAATGACTTCAGTTGTCTGTACTGCGTTGCCTCTATGATAAATAAGGGAGAGACAAAATGCTCTGTGTTTGTGCAAAGATGAAAAGAGAACAAGCTTTCTAGATTGCCAAGTATTACCCAAACGTAAGGTACTTCGACACAATTCCAGATGCTCTTAGAGATCACTAGGGACATCACAAATTATTTTTGTTCAGATCTCTGGATAACACCTAAGAGACACACCGTACCTCAACTGGCACTTCAACAGGATCCATATGAATGTCTGGCACACAGCCAGTCCACTGGCATGGAATGCACCGTAGATGGAAGCTACATTATGGGGGGAAAGAATCTGTATCTATGATTTTAGGAGTGTTGCCATGTATACAAAAAAGGAGCTGAAATTTTAAATTTGATGAAAATACTTAAAAGGATAATCACCCTGCTCAAGTTTGTATATTTTTCACATAAAGTATTTGATTACCTTCATCTCACACATATCTTACTGGTCCTAAAAATAAAAATAAAAAAAACTAACAAAAAACTGGTCTAAATTACATGGGGAAAAAAAGTCTAGAAATGCTTTTTTTCTGACCTTTATCATATAGGATTATAATATACTTCTATTTGATTGAACCATATGTAATTGCTTTTCTTTTTAATAGGTCAGAAATACTCAACTATCAGCAATTGCATATGGCTCAATATAATAGATCAGCAATTGAAATTGATATGATGTAAATGACCTTGTCTTCCATGAGTTCACAATTTAATAATTGTTAATCTGTGTCCTCACACAATCTACTTCTTATTGCAGATTTTGTTCCAATTCATTAAGTGCTTACTTAAATAAAGCACCTTTTAAATGATTTATAAACTTATACACTTGAGAGGCAATGTTTTAAAGGAAGTAATAGTCTGTATCATTGAAAGAAATTTTTAAGGGGAGCTACTCTTAAAGGGAGTTGCTTTTTCTTTCATTTTCTCTCTTCTTTTTTTCCTTTAAATAATAAAACTCAACCTCTGCGTTCCTCTTCACAGATCACAGCCTTGTCATTGCAAAGGGGCTTGTATAACTCAGTGAAGCTATGAGTGATGCCTTGCAGGGCCACCCAGGACCAAGATGAACAGATCCTCGCGGAGAGTTCTGACAAAACATGGTACCCGGGAGGAGGGAATGGCAACCCACTCCAGTATTCTTGCCTCAAGAACCTCACAAACAGTATGAAAAGGCAGAAAGATATGACACTGTAAGATGAGCCCCCCAGGTCAGAAGATGTCCAATATGCTGCTGCTGCTGCTAAGTCACTTCGACTCTGTGCGACCCCATAGATGGCAGTCCACCAGGCTCCCCCATCCCTGGGATTCTCCAGGCAAGAACACTGCAGTGGGCCAATATACTGCTAAAGGAGAGTAAACAAATAGCTCCTAAAGAATGAAAAGGCTGGACCAAAGTGGAAAAGACGCTCAGTTGTGGATGTGTCTGGTGGTGAAAGTAAAGTCCAGCATATTAAAAAGCAGAGACATCACTTTGCTGACAAAGGTCTGCATAGTCAAAGCATGAACAGGTGTGAGAGTTGGACCATTAAGAAGGCTGAGTGCCGAAGAACTGATGCTTTCAAATTGTGGTGTTGAAGACTTTTTAGAGTCTCTTGGACAATAAGGAGATCAAACCACTCAATCCTAAAGGAAATCAACCCTGAATATTTATTGGAAGGACGGATACTGAAACTGAAGCTCCAATACTTGCCACCTGATTCAAAGAGCTGACTCATTGGAGAAGATTATGATGCTGGGAAAGACTGAGGGCAGGAGGAGAAGCGGGCAACAGAGGATAAGATGGTTGGATGACATCATTGACTCAATGGACAGGAGTTTGAGGAAATTCTGGGAGATAGTGAAGGACAGGGAAGGCTGGAGTGCTGCAGTCCATGGGGTCACAAGAGCAGGACACAATTTAGAGACTGAGTAACAACTTCTGTGTGAGTCTGGGAAACAGAACCAATAGGAGTTTGCATGTGTATCTGTGTGTGTGTAAGTGAGAAAGAGAGACAGAGATATAGTTTAAGGAATTAAATAAGTCTAAAATCTGCAGGGTGTGCCTGTGGGTTAGAGACCCAGGGAAGAGCCAGTGATGCAATTCAGGTTCAAAAGCCTTCTCCCGACAGAATGTGTTCTTGCTCAGGAGAGGTCAGTCTTCTCTTTGAGTCAGGCCTTCAGATGATTGGGTGAGGCCCACCCACACTATGGAGGGCAATCTGCTTAACTCAAAGTCCACCAATGTAAATGTTAATCTCATCCGAAAAGCCCCTCACAGAGACATCCAGAATAAGATTTGAGCACATATCTGGACACTGTGGCCCAACTAAGCTGACACATAAAATTAACAATCATATCCTCAGAACATTCTACACAATACACTGGGTACAACTATAGACAAGAGAAAAAAATATTTATTTCCTATTGCCATTTAATTTAATTTTGTGTCAGTTATATGCAACTCTTTGCAACCCTGTGGACCGTAGCCCACCAGGCTCCTCTATCCATGGGATTCTCTAAGCAAGAATACTGGAGCGGGTTGCCATTCCCTTCTCCAGAGAATCTTCCTGACCCAGGGATCAAACCCAGGTGTTCTGCACTGCAGGTGATTCTTTACCATCTGAGCCACCAGAAATTTAATTTTATATTTACTTTATTATAATAAAATGTGTTTGTTTCTCACTGACTGTTTATGATGGGAGTTCCTTCCTTATACCCTTAGGAAGTGACCACGGTTAGAGGTGTCTCCCTTTCCAGTACTACTTCTGATGGAGAAATAGAAATACTATTTCTTTGTTCCATCTCCTTAAAACCATGTGACAGATTTGCCTTCAAAATTCAAATTTATCTTTGTGAAATGTATTGTAGTTTGAGGTTAGTTTTTTTTTTTTAAACAAAACCAAATTTCTGAAATTACTGATACACTGGAAAATTACTCAGCCCTTTCCTATCAAAAACTAATAGAGATTTTACTCTGTTGAACTATTTCACAAAAGAAGGAGAAAATGATCCAGAGGATATCAAATTATTTTTAAACCTATTGACCCAACTTTCCCCACAAACCTCTAAATTCATTCACTCAAATGTCATCTGTTTGTTGATCTTTATAGAGTTCACTAAGAGATAAGTAGTAATAGCAAGAGGGAAAAACTCACTTTGAAGTTCATCTGCCTTTCACCCAGGAGTCCACAAGTGCTTCAGAGGCTTGGAGCACAGGCTGTCAGAGCAGCTGCAAGGCCCTCTGGGAGGAGGCAGTGGAGCCATGATAAAGGCAAAATTAACCTTCTGGCAATTTCCCACTTTGAGGACTTAAGTCAGCATTTAATCTCATTGGGATGTGGTTTTTTTTTCCTGTTAGCTTTTTAAAATTAAATTTGTCAAATACAATTCACCTAATCTTATATGTAGTGTTCTTATTAGGATATTACCATGTAAATATATTATCATTATAAGACTATTATAAGGGCTAAAGCTCAGAAAAATAGAGCAATTATCATCCCTTATAGATCTATGGAGAGGCAGTATGGTATAATGAGGATAGAAACCTAATAAATTTGATTTCAAAAACCACTAGGTGGGTTCAGAACTATTTCCTTAGTCAAGTTCACTTTCTCCCCAGCCCTGCGTTTCTTGGAGTTTCTGCTCTGATCTTATCAGGCTTTCTCCCCTCTCTCTCTGAGGAAGGAGAAGGGACAAATTGAGCCATTCCCTCTCTGTGCTCAGAAGACTGACCCACAGGTATACATGAGGCCCACAGACAGCAGTTCTCCCAATATCTTATTCCTCTAGTATCTTCTGATATTATATGTGTTATATCAATATGCTGTATCCCAATATTAATCTGGTTAATATGGCTTAGCAAGTTTTTCCTTTTCAATCATTCCTTTTATTTTCAATAGACAGTAATAAGCCATTTTGGGGCTTCCCCGATGGCTCAGCGGTAAAGAATCGACCTGCAATGCAAGAGGCCCTGGTTTGATTACTGGGTCAGCAAGATCCGCTGGAGAAGGGATAGGTTTCTTGGGCTTTCCTGGTGGCTCAGCTGGCAAAGAATCTGCCTGCAATGTGGGAGACCTGGGTTGGAGACCTGGGTTGAGAAGATCCCCTAGAGACAGGAACAGCTACCCACACCAGTATTCTGGCCTGGAGAATTCCATGGACTGTATAAAGGTCAAAAAAGAGTTGGACATGACTGAGCGACTTTCACTTTCAAGCCATTTTATTTTTTGGCAAGATTCATGTCTTTTGTTTCCTCCGTATCTCTGATATTGATCTCCGTGATGCTAAACACATGGGAGGGAAGAGACATGATGAGCCTCTGTGTTTCCGCTCAGCAATGGCCACAGGACTGGAAAAGGTCAGTTTTCATTCCAATTCCAAAGAAAGGCAATGCCAAAGAATGCTCAAACTACCGCACGATTGCACTCATCTCACATGCTAGTAAAATAATGCTCAAATTCTCCAAGCCAGACTTCAGCAATACATGAACCATGAACTCCCTGATGTTCAAGCTGGTTTTAGAAAAGGCAGAGGAACCAGAGATCAAATTGCCAACATCCGCTGGATCATGGAAAAAGCAAGAGAGTTCCAGAAAAACATCTATTTCTGCTTTATTGACTATGCCAAAGCATTTGACTGTGTGGATCACAGTAAACTGTGGAAAATTCTTAAAGAGATGGGAATACCACCTGACCTGCCTCTTGAAAAATCTGTATGCAGGTCAGGAAGCAACAGTTAGAACTGGACATGGAACAACAGACTAGTTCCAAATAGGAAAAGGAGTACATCAAGGCTGTATATTGTCACCCTGCTTATTTAACTTCTATGCAGAGTACATCATGAGAAACGCTGGACTGGAAGAAACACAAGCTGGAATCAAGATTGCTGGGAGAAATATCAATAACCTCAGATATGCAGATGACACCACCCTGATGGCAGAAAGTGAAGAGGAGCTAAAAAGCCTCTTGTTGAAAGTGAAAGAGGAGAGTGAAAAAGTTGGCTTAAAGCTCAACATTCAGAAAACGAAGATCATGGCATCTGGTCCCATCACTTCATGGGAAATAGATGGGGAAACAGTAGAAACAGTGTCAGACTTTATTTTTTTGGGCTCCAAAATCACTGCAGATGGTGACTGCAGCCATGAAATTAAAAGACGCTTACTCCTTGGAAGAAAAGTTATGACCAACCTAGATAGAAAAAGTTGGCTTAAAGCTCAACATTCAGAAAACGAAGATCATGGCATCTGGCCCCATCACTTCATGGGAAATAGATGGGGAAACAGTAGAAACAGTGTCAGACTTTATTTTTGGGGGCTCCAAAATCACTGCAGATGGTGACTGTAGCCATGAAATTAAAAGACGCTTACTCCTTGGAAGAAAAGTTATGACCAACCTAGATAGTATATTCAAAAGCAGAGACATTACTTTGCCGACTAAGGTCCGTCTAGTCAAGGCTATGGTTTTTCCTGTGGTCACGTATGGATGTGAGAGTTGGACTGTGAAGAAGGCTGAGCGCAGAAGAATTGATGCTTTTGAACTGTGGTGTTGGAGAAGACTCTTGAGAGTCCCTTGGACTGCAAGGAGATCCAACCAGTCCATTCTGAGGGAGATCAACCCTGGGATTTCTTTGGAAGGAATGATGCTAAAACTGAAGCTCCAGTACTTTGGCCACCTTATGCGAAGAGTTGACTCACTGGAAAAGACCCTGATGCTGGGAGGGATTGGGGGCAGGAGGAGAAAGGGACGACTGAGGATGAGATGGCTGGATGGCATCATGGACTCAATGGACGTGAGTCTGAGTGAGCTCCGGGAGTTGGTGATGGACAGGGAGGCCTGGCGTGCTGCAATTCATGGGGTCGCAAAGAGTCAGACACGACTGCGCGACTGAACTGAACTGAATCTATGACAAAGGAGACAGACAAGAATATGCAATGGGGAAAAGACAGTCTCTTCAATAAGTGATGCAGGAAAAAACTGAACAGCTACATGTAAAAGAAATTAGAATAGCGTCTCATATTATATGTAAAAATAAACTAAAAATGGGTTAAAGACCTAAATGTAGGACCAGAAATTATAAAACCCCTAGAGAAACATTTAGGCAGAACACTTTTTGACATAAATTGCAACATTAATTTTTTGGATCTGTCTCCTAAAGCATAGGAAAGAAAAGCAAAAGTAAACAAATAGGACCTAATTAAATTTAAAGACTTTTGCAGAGCAAAGGAAACTACTAACCAAAATGAGAAGATAACTTACTGAATGGGAGAAAATATCTGCAAACAGTATGACTAAAAAGGGGCTAATATCCAAAACAAACAGTTCATACAATTCATATTAAAAAAAAAAAAAAACCACTACCACCTGACTAAATAATGGGCAGAAGACCTGAATAGACACTTTTCCAAAAAAGATAGACAGGTGGCCAAAAGGCCCATGAAAAGATGCTCAGCACTGCTAATCATCAGAGAAATGCAAATCAAAACCATAATGAGATCACCCCATATGTAGCAAAATGGCTATGATCAAGAAGACCACAAATATATGTCAGCAAGGATGTGGAGAAAAAGAACACTGTACACCATTGGTGGGAATGGAGGTTGGTGTAGCCACTGTGAAAAACAGTACAGAGGTTCCTCAGGAAACCAACAGTACAATGACCACATGATACAGCAATTCCACTCCTGAGCATACAGGAGAAGAAAATGAAAATGCTAATTTGAAACTATACATGCACCGCAATGTTCACAGAAGAATTATTTATGATAGCCAAGATATGGAAGCATCCTAAATATCCATCAACAGATGAATAGATAAAGAAGCTATGGCTTATATACACAATGGAATACTACTCGGCCAGAAAAAAGAGTGAAATTTTACATTTGCGACAACATGGATGTATCTAGAGAGTATTAGGATTAGTGAAAAAGTCAGAGAAAGACAAATACTATAAGTTATCACTTACATATGGAATCTAAAAAGTAAAATAAATGAATAAATATAACAAAATAGAAACAGATGCAAATATATAGTGGACAAAATAGTTGTTACCAATAGGGATAGGGAAGTGGGGAGGGACACCGTAGAAAGAGA
This sequence comes from Aepyceros melampus, assembly GCA_006408695.1. Classification (NCBI taxonomy): domain Eukaryota; kingdom Metazoa; phylum Chordata; class Mammalia; order Artiodactyla; family Bovidae; genus Aepyceros; species Aepyceros melampus. The sequence continues at coordinate 472,981 of SJXQ01005969.1, read as the reverse complement.
AAGTTAAGATATACAAACTACTGTGTATAAAATAAACTACAAGGATATATTATATAGCACAGAGAATATAGCCAATATTTTATAACAACTTTGAATGGAGTATAACCAATAAAAATTTTGAATCACTGTTGTGTACCCCAAAATAATATAACACTGTAAATCAACTATACCTAACAAAAGATAACTGATCACAGATCACAATAACAAAATAATACATTTGAATCAGTTCTAATGAGGTGGATGAAACTGGAGCCGAGAGTGAAGAAGCCAGAAAGAAAAACACCAATACAGTATACTAACGCATATATGTGGAATTTAGAAAGATGGTAACGATAACTCTGTATGCGAGACAGCAAAGGAGACACAGATGTATAGAACAGTCTTTTGGATAAGGATATATTATATAGCACAGAGAATATAGCCAATATTTTATAACAACTTTGAATGGAGTATAACCAATAAAAATTTTGAATCACTGTTGTGTACCCCAAAATAATATAACACTGTAAATCAACTATACCTAACAAAAGATAACTGATCACAGATCACAATAACAAAATAATACATTTGAATCAGTTCTAATGAGGTGGATGAAACTGGAGCCGAGAGTGAAGTAAGCCAGAAAGAAAAACACCAATACAGTATACTAACGCATATATGTGGAATTTAGAAAGATGGTAACGATAACTCTGTATGCGAGACAGCAAAGGAGACACAGATGTATAGAACAGTCTTTTGGATTCTGTGGGAGAGGGAGAGGGTGGGACAATTTGGGAGAATGGCATTGAAACATGTGTAATATCATATATGAAATGAATCACCAGTCCAGGTTCGATGCATGATACAGGATGCTTGGAGCTGGTGCACTGGGATGACCCAGAGGGATGGTATGGGGACGGAGGTGGGAGGGGGACTTAGGATGGGGAACACGTGTATACCTGTGGCAGATTCACGTTGATGTATGGCAAAACCAAAACAATATTGTAAAGTAATTAGCCTCCACTTAAAATAAATAAATTTATAATAAAAATAAACTCTAATAAATGATAAAAAACAAAATAATAATAATTTAAAAGTTTGAAATATTGTGAGAATTACCAAAATGCAACACAGAAACAAAGCGAGTAAATGCCAATGGGAAAATGGTGCCACTAGATTTTTCTGATGCAGAGCTACCAAAACCAATTTGTGAAAAATTCAGTATCTGCAAAGTACAACAAAGCAAAGTGCAATAAAATGAAGTAAGACTGTAACTTTTTGTATAAGCAAAAATCCTCTTCAGATTTCTTTTGGTTAGCATAAACAGACATTAATGCAGGTCTTTCATAAAAACAAAGTGGTATAAAGTGAACTTCAGAAAGCAGGAGACACCTGTATTTCTAAAATTCCTTTTACGCTCTTTCCAGGATAATTTCATGCTAACTTTATGTATGAGCCTGTCTTACATGCATCTCAGCAACTTCCCTTTAGAGAGGACATCCACTTTGAAGAGCTTATTTCCTGCCATATTTTTTTCCCTCAATGCTTCTATTCTTCTGCCATCTGCTTTACCTTCCTTTTCTACTTCTAATGTCAGTTCCTCTGAGTAGGGAATAAAATTGGGAAGAAAGAAAGAAAGAACTAATTAACTCTCAGGAGTTATTTACAATTTACTGCTATACATACTAGTTAGAAGTTATTTTAGTATCCCCTCTATTTGCTTTATAAATCTAGCTTTTGTCATCTTCAGAGAATCCCTGATAGGTGTTTTTAGGACCTCAAATATTGTTAGGTAGACATGCTGAAAATCAGATAATTACAGAGGACATAATTTCATGCATAAGGATTCTATAGTCACTCTGCATCACACAAACTTCTACATGCTAGAATTTTTCATGTGGAGAACACATGATTAGAGAATTTGATGGACTCAGCTTTTTATAACTGGTTGCTTACATTACACCAGACAATTCTTTCCTACTATAACAGTAACTGAGTATAACAGTACTACTGCTGCTGCTGCTGCTAAGTCACAGTCGTGTCCAACTCTGTGCGACCCCATAGACAGCAGCCCACCAGGCTCCGCCATCCCTGGGATTCTCCAGGCACAAACACTGGAGTGGGTTGCCATTTCCTTCTCCAATGCATGAAAGTGAAAAGGGAAAGTGAAGTCGCTCAGTCTTATCCGACTCTTCGGGAACCCATGGACTGCAGCCTACCAGGCTCCTCCGTCCATAGGATTTTCCAGGCAAGAGTACTAGAGTGGGGTGCCATCGCCTACTGTATATGAAATAGTCATAGGAAAAATTTTCAGCATTTTTTAGGTTTATACTCCAAAATTTAGATAAAGGATATAAGATCTCTCTTCTAGTGTCCAAATTTTTTCTTGATAAACTTATTATTTTATTTTCAAAGTATCTCAATTTTTTAATAAAATAAACTGGAAATAAACTAAGAATGTTTTTTTAAAAATCCCTAAATAGTTGTTGACTTTATAAGAAATTTTTAATATTACCAGTGTATAAATTTTGAAGTAGTGATTACATTATTTCTGCTTGTGTTATTCCCTGTTTAATTTCAATTTGACACAGAAATGGGGCTTTCCATTTAGCTAAAAATTGGCAATCTGAGTATTATCATATTTTAATTCTTTGGAAGTAAGGAAGATATACACAGTAACTCTTGGAGTTTGGATCAGTGGTCTGAAAGCTGTAGATATATTTGATCAGTCTTACACCATACTAGACCTGGAATTTACCAATGTTTTGGCAAAAAAAAAAAAAAAAATCNGCGACTGAACTGAACTGCAATTTTTATCAAAATCCTTTGTATTTGTATGTCTTAGGCTGTATGTTTTGAAGAACCTGCCATATTCTGAGTGCTTACGTTCAACATGTGCCCAAATGTTCACAGTGTAGTAAATTAGTATGTAAATAGAAAGAATACACATTATTATCTTATAATTCCAATTTATTGCCTTTTAACCTGCCTTTTTCTGGTTTTATTCTATAAATAAGAATGAAAAAGTTAGGTTTACATTTCATAGGATCATCATGATTATATTTTCACAAAGATAAAAATATAGATAGTCCTACAAAATTCTGGAAAACAGTAGTAGATGAGGATGTTGTAGGGCTATGTGCTGAAATTTATAAGGAAGATGCAATTTTGAGGTAATCTCTGCATTTAGAGTGTATGTCAAAATAGGTCTTACCATCATTGCTGAATGTGACCTAACTACACACACAAGGCTGATCTAATTACTTTTTATATGTGGTCAAGGAGTTAGTGTTTCACCTTATCTTGATGCTGGAGGCTTGATTCAGACTTTAAGAAGGCTTCTTTGAGTAAATATAAAAACTAAAACCAGAAAGGAGAAAAATTTTGATCAGTAAGACATGGTGCTTCATTTCTGGTTTGTTCACTAAAGATTATTTCTTGAAAATATACAAATTGGCATGATCTAGGCAATGGCACCCCATGTCAGTACTCTTGCCTGGAAAATCCCATCGACGGAGGAGCCTGCTGGGCTGCAGTCCTTGGGGTCGTGAAGAGTCGGACACGACTGAGCAACTTCACTTTCACTTTTCACTTTCATGCATTGGAGAAGGAAATGGCAAACCCACTCCAGTGTTCTTGCCTGGAGAATCCCAGAGACAGAGGAGCCTAGTGGGCTGCCGTCTATGGGGTTGCACAGAGTCGGACACGACTGAAGCAACTTAGCAGCTCCAAGTAAAGTCTCAAAAAAATTATAATTACTTTTGGTTCATCTTTAATTATTCTTAGTAGGAAAAAGTATATTTTCAGTGACTAGCCACCTATTTTTAGGTTCAATTCTTTATATAGATGCTCTCAAAGATTTTTCCTTATAACTAATACCTAAATGGCAATCCACTCCAGTATTCTTGCCTGGAGAATCCCATGGACGGAATAGCCTAGTAGGTTACAGTCCACAGGGTCGCAAAGAGTCGGACACGACTGAGTGACTTCACCTTCAAATATTCTTTGTTAGCTTAGGTAAGAGTTCAACTTTGGAATTATGAGAAAATTTCAAACTTGGTCATTTTAGTTAACTTAAATTCTCCTTGGTTTCTACTGAAAAGTATACTATGTATTGATCTACATTTAAATAGACTTAAATGTGTTATTAGTGGTCATTAGTTTTCCTACATGTTTTTACATGTACAACAATAGAAAGATAATAATACCATTTATTAAGTATTTTCAGTATGTCAAGTCTCGTGTTAGGTACTTCACATAAGTTATTTCATGTAGTTCTCACAGTAGCTCCGTGTAATAAGTACCATTTCAAAATCCATTTTCCAGAAAAAGAAAACCAATGCTGAGAGGACTAAGACAACATGGCCAAGGTCACAGCTTATAAGAAACAGGATCTATAAGAAACTATAAATTTACAAGTTACAAGGGAACTGTAAAGTTTATCCCTAATCAATCTAATTTGATAATAAAACCTTCAAGAGGTGAGTGATGAAAAACATGGCTAATGATTTTGAAATTATCTCCATCTGTTGTTATATGAACTATATTATGAAAGTTTTGCTTAATCCTAATCTGATGCTGGGAGGGATTGGGGGCAGGAGGAGAAGGGGACGACAGAGGATGAGATGGCTGGATGGCATCACTGACTCGATGGACATGAGTTTGACTAAACTCCAATACAAAGAGTCGAACACAACTGAGCGACTGAACTGAACTGAACTGAATCTTAAGAAAAGGATATAAAGGAAATTATTATGATATGGAAAAGGATGTTTGGTTTCTGAATCATGAAGACAAGCCAGATAATGTCTCTCCAATGATATCATATTTTAATGAAAGTTTACCCTAAGGTTGTTGTTGTTGTTCAGTAGCTAATTCATGTCCAACTATTTGCAACCCCATAAACTGTAGCATGCCAGGCTTCCCTGTCCATCACCAACTCCCAGAGTTTGCTAAAACTCATGTCCATCAAGTCAGTGATTTCATCCAACCATCTCATCCTCTGTTGTCCCCTTCTCCTGCCCTGTATTTACCAGCATCAGGGTCTTTTCCAATGAGTCAGCTCTTTGCATCAGGTGGCCAAAGTATTGGCGTTCAGCTTCAGTAACAGTCCTTCCTGAGAATATTCAGGGTTGATTTCCTGTATGATTGACTGATTTGATCTCCTTGCAGTCCAAGGGACTCTCAAAAGTCTTCTCCAGTACCACATTCAAAAACATCAGTTCTTTGGTGCTCAGCCTTCTTTACGGTCCAAATGCTAAATGATGCTAAGAAAAATCAAGGAAATATGCGTAATAGAAACTGTTCCGCAGGTATGAATGTGTATTCCTACAGACTAATACCTTTTTCTGATCAGGTGACTTTGGGAGCACTCTGAATTCTGGAAACAGAGGGAAAGGAAGTAGCATAGAGATGATCTATAGGAATTCTACAAGCTAAAGAGAAGCTATTTTATTTGCTTATTCTTAGAAGTCCAAATCAGAGAAGGCGATGGTACCCCACTCCAGTACTCTTGCCTGGAAAATCCCATGGATGGAGGAGCTTGGTAGGCTGCAGTCCATGGGGTCACGAAGAGTTGGACACAACTGAGTGACTTCACTTTCACGTTTCACTTTCATGCATTGGAGAAGGAAATGGCAACCCACTCCAGTGTTCTTGCCTGGAGAATCCCAGGTACTGGGAAGCCTGGTGGGCTGCCATCTATGGGGTCGCACAGAGTCAGACACGACTGAAGTGATGTAGCAGCAGCAGCAGCAGCAGCAGCAGAAGTCCAAATATCTTCCCACCAGATTCTAAGACTAGTTCTAAACTGTCACATCTTTGTGTGGCCTGGGTTTGCAAGAGCAGTAAGGGGACAGGGGCTGCGTCAGCATCCTTCACCTTAGGTACGCAGCTTAAACTGGTACTGAGGCAGCTTGACAACCAATAACTTTTGCTGCAGACCTAGCCTGGGGAAATATTTAATTTTGTAGATGTCTGGATTGTTTTCCCATGTTACTGAAAGAGTGGAAAACTGGAAGCTTTGTTCCTTGGGTCATTTGCCCAGACTAGGAATCAGGATATTAAATTCAGATATTCAATGCCCTTTTGACTGAACTGCCTTATGTCTGACTTCTATTCCTCTAAATTGGAATTTGCCAATATGTGAATGTCACAGCATGAAATACAAAATAGATTTACAGCACAAAGATTGGAGACTGAGTTCACATTTTTTAGGTGTTGAAAAATAAAGGGGTAGACTAGCAAGGTTTCTTGTTGTTCCATTGCTCACTCATGTTCGACTCTTTGCCACCCTTGCACCATACCAGGCTTCCCTGTCTTTCATTGTCTCCCAGAGTTTACTCAAACTCATGTCCATGTACTCTTGCTTAAGAAATCTGATGGACAGGGGAGCCTGGCGGGCTGCAGTCCATGAGATTGTAAACAGTCGTACATGACTGAGTGACTAACATTTTTTTCTTAGTTACTCAGTTGTATCAGGCTCTTTGTCACCCTTTGGACTATAGCCCAGTCTGCCAGGTTCCTCTGTTCATGGGTTTTCCCAAGAATACTGGAGTGGGTGGCCATTTCCTCCTCCAGGGGATCTTCCCGACCCAGGGATCGAACTCTATTCTCCTGTGTCTCCTGCATTGCATGCAGATTCTTTACCCACTAAACTATCAGGGCTTCCCAATAATCATCAGGGGAAATGCAAATCAGTACCACAGTGAGCTGTTACCTCACACCTGTCAGAATAGATATCATCAAAAAGACAAGAAAGTATAAGTGTTGGTGAGAACTTGGCGAAAAGGGAATCCTCATGCACTATTGGTGGGAATGTAAATTGGTGCAGCCACTGTAGAAAACAACGTGAGGCTCCTTGAAAAGTTGCAGATAGAAACATCATATGATCCAGCAATTTCACTTTGAGTATTTATTTAAAATAAATACAAATACTAACTTGAATAGACATCTGCATTCCCATGTTACTGTTTACAGCAGCCAAGACATTGAAGCAATCTAGGTGTCCACTGATGGATGAATGAATGAAGAGATTATATACACAGTGGGTACTATATAGTCTTAAAAAGAGTGACACCTTGCCATTAGCGCTTCCCTGGTGGCTCAGCTGGTTAAGAGTCCTCCTGAAATGTGGGATACCTTTGTTTGATTCCTGGGTTGGGAAGATCCCCTGGAGATGGAATGGCTACCCACTTCAGTATTCTGGCCTGGAGAATTCCTGGGCTATATAGTCCACATGGTTGCAAAGAGTCAGACATGACTGAGCGACTTTCACTTCACTTGCCTTTTGCACCAACATGGATGGACCTTGAGAGCATTGTGCTAAATGAAATAAGTCATGGGAGTTCTCTGGTGGTCTAGTGGTTAGGATTCTGGGCTTTCACTGCCATGACCCCAGGTTCAGTCCTTGGTTGTGGAACTGAAATCCTGCAAGCCAAGCAGTGCAGCCAAATAAATAAATAAGTAAATAAATAGATGAATGTTGGCATGCCCAACTTTTAAAAAATATGTCAAACAAGGGAAGACAAATACTATATGATTTCTTTCTTTTTTCAGTTGAAGCATAGTTGATTTACAATATTGTGTTAATTTCAGGTGTACAGCAGTGATTCAGTTTTACATTCTTTTCAGCTTCTTTTCATTATTATTACAAGATATTGAATATAGTTCCCTGTGCTTTTTTTTTTTTAATATAGTAGTGATCTTTTATATGTGAAATCATTAAAAAATGAAAAGAAAAAAAAAGACAAGCTCAAATCATAGATACAGAACAGACTGTTGGTTGCCAGAGGCAAAGGGTGGGGGGTTGAAGAAATGGGTGATGAGAGTCAAAAATAGAGTAAAACTTAAATATGGATTCTCCAATGGCTCCGGGGTAAAGAATCCACCTGCAAGGCAAGAGACACGGGTTCTATCCCATGGGTTGGGAAGATCCCTTGGAGAAGGGCCATAGCAACCCACACCAGTATTATTGCCTGGGAAATCCCATGGACAGAGGACCTTGGTGGGCTACCGTCCAAAGGGTCACAAAGAGTCAGACATGACTGAGTGACTAAACACAGACACATATAGCACAAAAAACATAGATTTTTCACTGCCATTAGCCAATTTTGAAGTGTTCACCAGCCACGTGTGCTAGTGACCACCTTGTTGGACAGCTGAAGGAGACCATTTCCATCCTTGCTGAAAGTCCACTTGGATTAGTATAGTGAAAACAGTACAGATTCTGAATTTAGACAAAACTCAATATCAAAGTCAAGTTCTTCATCTATAACACTTATTTGGGAGCTGATTCATTTGAGACACAATTTCAATTTTTAATACAGAAATATTTTTTTCTGCTTTTTGTCATTGTTATTAGGAATAAATGTTGTGTCATAGATCAGGAAAGCCCAGTTTAGGGAGGCAGTATTGTCAGAGAGTTTGAAGCATGGACCCTGGAATCCAAAGAACCTGAGTTTGAATCCAAGTTCAGCTACTTACTAGTTCTGTGGTTTGGGCAAAATACTTAATTTTCTAAACATTAATTTTTTAAATCAAGTTCACAGAAACTACTTTATAGGTGTTTTATATGAATTAGGGGATTATATGAGAAAATACAAGTATAATACTTTACATCAGTTCAGTTTATTTCAGTCACTCAGTTGTGTCCGATTCTTTGTGACCCCATGAATCGCAGCACGCCAGGCCTCCCTGTCCATCACCAACTCCCGGAGTTCACTCAAACTCATGTCCATTGAGTCAGTGATGCCATCCAGCCATCTCATCCTCGGTCGTCCCCTTCTCCTCCTGCCCCCAATCCCTCCCAGCATCAGAGTCTTTTCCAATGAGTCAACTCTTCGCATGAGGTGGCCAAAGTACTGGAGTTTCAGCTTTAGGAAAAAAGAAAAAAAAA